>PVJA010045692.1:0-15505 GCA_004027025.1 Myocastor coypus | reverse complement strand
TGTTTGCCAAGTAGGCACTGTGTGGCTGAGCTATACCCCTGCTCCCAGTATTTTTACTATGAATTGAAGTTGTGGGTAATTTCTAGAGTTTGAGATTAACTCATGATCCACTGGGATTATGCATTTTAGTACTGCTGGGACTACACATCTTCATACTGCTGGGATTATGGGTGTGGTCTGAGGCAGACATCCTGAGGCAGACAGCCTGAATGTATTATAAGAGAGACACAGAAATGAACTCTCTGTTCTCTGTTGGCCTGGTTGGTTGGTTGCACCTCTTGCCATTTTGTTGCTATTCCGCTGCCTGGAACTAGATGCTCTCTGCCCTGTTCCACTCTGCCTTGGGGCTAGTTGAAAATGGACTGAACCCTCAAGTAACTGTGAGCTAAATAAACCTTTCCCTCCTTTTTTGGGGTCTTGGGTATTTTTCCCAGCAATGAGAGAAGAGTAACTAAGAAACCTATAAAAGCCTAGAACTCTTTTACAGCAGAATAATACTCCATTGTGTAAAAATAACACATTTTTATCCATTCCTCAGTTGATGGACATATGGGTTGTTTCCAAGATTTAGCTATGTTAAATTACACTGCTATAAACATATATATCACTGTGGTACAATATTTTTCATTATTTTGGAAAAAAATGCCTAGGAGAGCAATACCTGGCTTGCACGGGATTTCCAATTTTGCTTTTTAAGGAATCTCAATACTGATTTCCATTGTGGAAATTTCCAATCTGTACTCCCATCAATAGTAGAGAATTGTTCCTTTTCCTGTACAGTCTCTACAGCATTTGTTATTGGTTGACTTGTTGATATTAGTTGTTTTTCTGGAATAGATAGAATTTCAGCATTTTTAAAATTTGCATATCTTGAATGGCCAATAATGTTGGACATTTTTTCATGTATTTATTTATTATTTGTATTTCATTTGTAAAATGTGTATTTATCTCAAATGCCCAGTTTTGAATTGGGTTTTTGAATTTTTTTTGAATTCTATATATGTTCTAGGCAGAAGTTCTTTGTCTGATGGATAGTTAGCTAATATCTTTCCTAATTTGTAGGTTTTCTTTTTACTCTGCTGTGATTTCCTTTCATTTGCACAAACTGTTGAAACAGAGGAGATCCCAATTATTTCACTGAAGTATTTCTTATGTAGTTTGGTTTTTGTTCATGAACTCTTTACCTAAACCTATGTCCTTAAGATTTCTACCTCCTTTCTGATCCAGAAGATTTAGTATTTCTGTTTTAATGCTTAAATCTTTCATCCACTTTAACTTTAGTTTTGTGCATGATGATAGCCATTGGTCTAATTTTAGCCTTCACCATGTGGCAAGTAAGTTTTTTCACCACTGTTTATTAAAGAGGCTCTCTTTCTTCCAGTTAAAATATTTTGTCCCATTGTCAAAAATAAGGTGGCTGAGTATGCTCGTAGTTGTGTCTGCATCTTTTAGTCTGTTCCACAGATAATTAGGTCTATTTTTTTTGCCAGTACCATGCTGATTTTTGTCACAGTGGCTTTGCAGTATAATTTCAAGTCAGAAATTGTGGTGCCTACTACCTTGTATTTCTTACCCAGAGTTGCATTTTATATTCTGGATCTCTCCTAGTTCCAGATGAATCTTAGGAATGTTTTCTCTAGATCAGTGAGGTGTACTAATGTTATTTTAATTGGGATTGCATTAAATCTGTATAACAATTTTAGGACTATGGCCATTTTCACAAGGTTTCTTCTCCCTATACAGCAGCAAGGAATATTTTTAAATTTTCTGTAATGTTCTTGGATCTGTTTTTTCAAAGTACTATAATTTTTACTGCATAAATCTTTTACTTCCTTTGGGATTTTGATTCCTAAGTATATTAAGTTGATTTGGGTGTCATTGTGAGAGGCATGGTTTTCCTAAATTTTCTCTTGGTGCATTTATTGTTTAGAAATGCTATTGATGTTTAAGTGTTGACTAGGTATCCTTCACGAATTGCATGTCATCCTTGCATAGGGACCATGCTAATCTTCTCTGTGTCATTCCAATTTTAGTATATGTGCTGCCAAAGCAAGCACTAGGTATCTTGTTATGCTACTGAATTTGGTTATCAAATCTATGAGTCTCTTGAGTTTTTGAGCTCTTCTATGCAGAGTATCATGTCATCTGGAAATAATAATAATTTCAGATTTTCATTTCCAATAACTACTGATTATATTTCTCTCTCTTGTCCAATTGCTCTGGCTAATGTTTCCAGGACTATATTGAACAGGAGTGGAGAAAGTGGAGATCCTTGTCTTATTCCTGATTTTATTTATTTATTTTTTTAAAGTCAATGGAAAATGGAAATGTACTTTTAAACTTTTCTAATATGAGGAAAAAAATATCATACAATGTTTTATAAGTAGATTGTAAGTCAAATATACACTATACATCAAAAAACAAAAATTAAAATTAGACAATATTCAGAAAATTATTTTTTAAAATTAAATGTTCCAAAACAATATTCCAAAATTAAAATTAAATTATGAGTACAACTAAGAGGCCAGAATGTAGTGTATCGTGTGTGAATCTGTGATCAATTGAGTACTCACACAGTATTTGAATAGATTAATATATACAAAATTATCAACTAAAAAAAGTTTTCAAGATAGTAAAGAATTGCTCAGATTAAAACATAATGTAAGCCGGGCATGGTGGCTCACGCCTGTAATCCCAGCACTTGGGAGGCTGAGGCAGGAGGATCGCTGCGAGTTCGAGACCAGCCTGGGCTACAAAAGTGAGCTCAAAGCCAGCCTGAAGCCTGAACTGCACAGTGAGACCCTGTCTCAAAAAGACAAAAAAAAAAAAAAAAAAAAAAACCATAATGTAGCACCAGGTGTGGTGGTGCATACCTGTAATCCCAGCACTTCGGAGGCTGAGGCAGAAGGATTGGTGTAAGTTCGAGAACAGGCTGAGCTCAAGGCCAGCTTGAATTGCATAGTGAGGCCCTGTCTCAAAAAGACAAAAAAATGTAAATATTGGAATGGCAAATATAGAACCAGAACTTCTAACAGTTTGGGGATAGAATATCACACAATGTTCTAGTATGTTGTGGACATAGACAGTGCCCATGACACTTACTGATGGCCAGGTGTTACTTGTGTGACAGAACTAGTACTATTTCCTTGATATCCACCCAGTAGACCCAGACAGAATCATGACCCATAGGGTGCAGGAGAAGTCCACTTGTAGAATACGCTGATGGAAATATTTTGCTGCTGTATACAAAAGAATAATTGAAAGACTGCTGTTGCTTACGTCTCTTTCTCCTGTGTTTAACTGTTTGCCCTATTTGGTGTGTTCTTTCCATTCTCATTCATTGAGTTGTGGTTATTTTGATCCCTCTCTAGAATATCTTTTAGTAGTCTGTGGGCTTGTCTTTGTCATTATGAAGTTCTTCAGTTGTTCTTTGTCATGGAAGTACTGCGCTTCTCCATTATACTTGAAATAATTTTTCAGGATATGTCAGTCTGTGTTGGAATTTGTTTTCTTCCTGGATATGTTGTTGGAATTACTTTCTTCCATGCTATTCTTGATTTCATGGTTTGTTTGGAGAAAACTGCCATTATTCTGATAGATTTTCTTTTAAATTTGTTCTTTTTCTTTTCTCTAGTAGCTTTTAGTATACTGTTCCTGTGCTAATATCTGGGATCTTGTCTTTCTTTCTTTCTTTCTTTCTTTTCTTTTGTATTTTAAGGAAGGGTCTACAGGGTGTCACTACTAGATAAAACTCATAGTTATCCACCTGTTTATAGCCTCGCAAGAGCTGGGATTACAGGTATGCACCACCATGCAGTCTCAATTGCTGGCTCAGTAGGCCTCTGGGTCCAGCTGGCAAGGCAGGCCTGGCGTTGACCCCAGGCTCCTGTGCCTGCTTGCAGGTACCTTAATCTGCTAAGCTACTTGGGGCCAGCCCTTAGGGCTTTGTTTCTTGATCCACTCTGCTAGCCTGTTTCATTAGATTGGTGAGTCAAGACCATTTACATTGATGGTTATAACTGATATACATTGGCTTATCTTTATCATGTTGTTTTCCTACTGTAGGATTCCTACTTTTCTCCTCTGTTTAATTACTTGCTCTTCTTGGTGGTTCTTAAAGTTCTGGTCATTTTTATCTCTTTCTAAAATATGTCAGTACTCTTTGTCGGGTTGGTTTAGTGGTCATGAATTTCTTCAGTTGTTCTTTGTTAGTCCACGTTCTTCACTTGTTCTATGGAATTGTCTTATCTTTCCACTAAATTTGATAGATAGTTTTGCAGGGTACATCAGTCTTGGTTGGTGCTCTTTCAATTATTATTGCAAAAACTAACAACCCAATTAGGGAAATAAGCAGAGGATCTGAGTGAACTTTTTTTCACAAAGAAGACATACAAATGCCCAAAGAAATATTTGAAAATGTGTTGGGCATCACTGATCATCAGGCAAATACAAATTTAAAATACACAATTAGATATCCCTTCATACCTATTAAGATAGCTGTTTTCGAAAAAGAGAAGAGATAGTAACTGGGTGTCTTAGTTCCTCTTCTCTCATTATTGGGACAAACACTCAATACCCATAATGAGGGAAGAAAATGTTTCATTAGCTCACTGTTACTGGAAATTTCAGTCCATATTCAGCTGACTCCAAGGCAGAGTGGCACTGGGCAGAAAGGAAACTTTCATGGTGGCAGCTAAGTGCAAGAGCCAAGAGAGGAGTAGCAGCAACTCAAGCAGCTAACTTCTCTTCTTCCCTTACATTGAAATGCAAATTACCTGCCCCAGGGCAGGTGCAGCACCCACATCCACAATAATCAATCACAAACTCCAGCATCGGTCCCATGACTGCATGATGCTTTGGGGTGACACCTGAACACAAACCATAATGCTGGGAATGTAATTCACATGGCCATTGCAGAAAACAGCATGGAAATTCTCTCAAAATATTGATTGTAAATCTACCATATGATCTAAAAATCCTATTTTTAATGTTATTTATTTATTTTTTTTTCTTGTTTCAGAACCTTTATTTGTTTATTCACTCATTTTTATGGCCAGCTCAGCCCGCCCCGATGGCAGGGCTGGCGCAGCATGTGGTGCTGGGGATCGAACCGCAGTCCCAAGCAGGCGCTTTAGACCGTTGAGCCATCCCGCTGGGCCCCCCTATTTTTAAATATATATTCAAAGGAAATTAAATCAATATTTTGAAGAGATGTTTATATTCTTATGCTTAGTGAATTATTCATTATAGCTAAGACGTGGAAACAACCCAAGTATGTACTGGATGAACAAAGGGAATATGGTATATAATAGAATATTATTCAGCTAGAAAGGCAGAAATTTTGCCATTTGCACCAGCATGGATGAGCCTGAAAGACATGGTAAATAAAACTAAGTCAGACACAATAAGACAAACATTATATAAATTCACTTATATGAGGAATAAAAAGAAAGTCAAATACATAGGAGAAGTACAGTGGTGGTTGCTGAGAGATGTTAATTCCATGGTGTTCATGCCAAAAGTGGTAGAGTTAGGGCTCACACGTTTTTCTTGCTTTTAAAGCTCATGTTTTACTAACGTGCTCTTTGCCTCTACCAAAGATAACTGAAACTTAGAACACTGCCTGTCTTCCCTCGTTGCATAACAGGATCACCTGGGGATCTTTAAAAAAAATCAATGCCAAGCTTCATTAAAGATACTGATTTGATTTGTCAGCAGTGTAGACCAGGTCACTGTATTATTCCTTTCTATGTCTTTTGTCTTTTTATGTCTACAGTATACTGTGATCCCATTTATCATAGGAAAAACTTTACAAATACACAACCCATTTGGTTTCTTATTTTGTTCCCTTCCTTTCTGATCCCTCCCTGTTCGCTTCAACTGTTGTCCCACTGCCCATTTGCAAAAGCTCTATTTTCATTTTTCTCAATTTTTTTCACATTTCCAAAAGTTTAAGTATCACATAGTTTCTCTAGTGTTGGGAAGCCCAATATGTAAATAGAGAGTAATATCAATGATAGACAATAGGTGGTAGGTAGGTCTTTTGAAAATAGATTATTTTTAAAAGCTTCTATTAATTCATTTAATTTAATCAATAAATATTTAATGAATATCTACTCTGCCAAATACTCTGTAGACATATATTCTAGCAAGATGAATCACTTAACTATAATTGCAGTGATATGTAACAATAACTGTAAAATTTCTGTTCCATTAAGCACTATCACAGATCTGGGGGCTAGCTAATTAGGAGCACTCTGGTACGCAAGTGTCATTCAAATTGAGGTGGCTCTTCAATTTTTTTTTTGTCTTTTTGAGACAGGGTCTCGCTATGCAGTTCAGGCTGGCCTTGAGCTCACTTTTGTAGCCCTGGCTGGTCTTGAACTCACACCGATCCTCCTGCCTCAGCCTCCCGAGTGCTGGCATTACAGGCATGCGGGCTCTTCAATTTTTGTTGTAGGATTATGTGTCAACTAGGGTGGCTATACTTCACATAGCTCTCATCCTCCTTGGACCCGTGGAGTAGTGGGGGTCTCATTTCTTCTGTGGCTCCTTTCATGATAGTGATAGATTTGCAAGAGGGATATACTAAATTGAGAATACATTCTGTTAGCCAAAGCAAGTCTTTAGGCTGAGCTGAAAGGCCATAATCTGCAAAGTAAACTCGTGTGTGTGTGTGTGTGTGTGTGTGTGTGTGTGTGTGTGTGTGTGTAAAATTCATAGCAAAGGCTAAATGGGCCAAGTACTTTAATGTAGAAGGAAATGACTAACAAAATAAGTTCTAGTGGGTTGTATGCTGAGCTAGGACTGAGAAGCTCTGTTTTTAGTGTTAAACCTAGAAAGAAAACTGATTTAGTATTGCCTAAGTCATTTTTCTTCAATAAAACAGCCCAAAAAGGGAGAAGAAATTTACTGAAGTCCATAGGTAGGGAGAACTGGATCTAGGCTATAGCTCTTCTGACTTTCACTGTTTACTTACCTTGCAGTATTCCAATCTATAATCATAGAATTTTTGCTTTACCAAGGGCATCAGAACAGGCTTTGAAAAGGTATTATGGTCATCACCTCTGTTCTGGATTTGACCATTTTTTAATTATTTTAGGATGATGAGTAAAAAGGAAAGAAAAGTTATGTTATCTGCTTGTACCTAGAGTTCATTGTCTAGAGAGAAAGTTAGGTAATTAAGTGAAGCGAACATATCCTATATGAGCATATTCATTCTCTTTTTCCTACTTCTGAATCTTTACCTTTGTGTTCATATATATATATATATATATATATATATATAATATTTATATTACATGGCTACAGTATTTCCTATTGATAATCTGTTGAAATGTGCTCCCCCAAATGTTAAAAAAGACAGGAAGTTGAAGTGGCAACTGTGGTTCCTGTTGTTTTCAATTATCTTCAGAATAGTGTACTTATAGAAGACTCTGTTTGCTGTGGTAGTACATGCCTATAATGCCAGCACTCTAGGGGGCTGAGGCAGAAGATCATAAGTTTATTTTTTTTTATTTTTTTTATTTTTTGGCGGGACCGGGGTTCAAACTCACGACCTTGCACTTGGCAGGCAGGCACTTGTGCCACAGAGCTATCTCCCTAGCCCCTGAAGATCATAAGTTTATACACAGCCTGGGAAGCTCAGCAAGACCCCATCTGAAAAATGCGAAAAGGGAGGGCTTGGAGGTTTTTAGCTTAGTGTGAAGGCCCTGGATCTAGTCTCTGGCCCCAAAAGACTCTTAAGTGTTTCCCTTTGTTGTAACCAAAAGTTTTTCACAGGAGATAGTTCAAAAGAAGAAGGAAGAAGTTGGGGGAGTTCTTTTTCCAGTAGCCAATTCCTTAATTCCAAGGAATGTGTAGCTGTGGAGAACAGAAACTAGTATCTTGCCCATTTTTTTGATATTCTAATGTCTGCCTCTCCAGACCGAATTTCCTTCCACCCCATCTTTACATCCTATTGGACCATTCTTCCCCAATAATTCTCATGTTTGTAAAGTTGTATAAGTAGTAAAAAACTAAGAGTGGAGTGAAGTGTGATGGGATTACACATACAATCTCAGAACTACTGGAGGCTGAAGAAAGGGCATCATAAGTTCCAGCAAAGCCTGGGCAACTTAATTACTTAGTAAGATCTTGACTCAAAGTAAAAAATAAAGACCAGGACTGGGGATGTAGCTCTCTCCAAAAGTTCTAAGTTCAGTCCTCATTACCACAAAATAAAACCAAAACAACGAAACCTACTAAGGATGTGGAGTTGTGTTTGTGTATTTTTATTTACCTACATATGTGTGCAAGCGTTTAGATGGTTTGTATATATATTTAAAGTAGGTCGTCCTATATATCTACTGAACTAATGTTCAACAAACAGTGCCTTAGTTTTTCCTATTATCAAGTTAGGCTCAAAAGATTCTTAGCAAAACCATAGCTAATGATCAATTGAAATCAAAACATAAAAAACATTTACCTCAGTTATTGTATCCATCTTTATGTTAATGCCTAAATTTTCCTTGTTAACCATAATTCAAATGTTCATACGATAAATATATATGTGGAGAAAGTTTTTAAGTATTACTTTATATTGACTTTTAACTATAAAATGCATTTGTGGTCAAGTTAGAAAAGATGTGAGATGACTTACCTTTTTGTTGTATCTATGTTTTTGAATTTGCATGAATGGCTACAGCAATGTAGGCAATTATATATTTCACATTTTGGTGTGAAGCTATATTTGCACTACTCCTCATCCTAGTTTCTCTTCCTCCTACAACTATTTTGTGTTCTCTCGCTTCATTTTGTGGATGGAGCTTGCAGGTAGATGTATTTTGGATTTTACCCTTTTCTTGTTTTGGATTCGTATCTACAATAAGCTCAGCTTTTCATTCCGATCTTTCCCCCTTATTCACCAGAGCAATGATTATTATGTGTGTGTGTGTGTGTGTGTGTGTGTGTGTGTGTGTGTGTATGTGTGTATGTGTGTTACTAGAGATTGAAGTCAGTGAGTACTGAAGTACTGAAGTATGCCACTCGGCCTTTTAAAGTTTTCAGACTGGGTCTCACCAAGTTGTCCAGGCTAACTTCAAACTCAAGTCCTTCTGCCTTAGCTGGGACTTTAGGCAGTCTCCACCATGTACAGCTTAAGAATTACTGATTATTTTGTCAATCTCTACAAAGCTCCAAACTGTCCCAACAAATATGACTTCTGCATCAAAAATAGTATATTAAAATAGATACAGAAACACTGGCAGGACCATTGATGGTCATTAGCAGCTAAATTCTGAACCTTTTATGGCTAGGTTAGCTGTCTGTTTATGAAGGTTGGAGGTAGTGCAAGGGATCTAACCCAGTGTTGCTCTCCCACTGAGCTACATCCCCAGCCTTTTGTAAAAATTTTGAGACAGAGTTAAAGTTACTCAGTCTAGCCTTGAATTTGCAATCCTCCTGCCTCGGTGTTCTGAGTAGCTGAAGTTACAGGAGTGTGTTATGGACCTAGCTTTTAAAATGTATCTAAAGCTGTAACCAGTGGGAAAAAATCTAATCTTTTGCCTGCTCTTCCAAATAACGTTTTACATATTATCATTTACATATTATCTACAGCTGCTGCTATGGAAAGATTGCCAAGTTGAATAACTGGAGCAGAGTCTGAACAGCCCAATCTGTTTATGAAATTTTACAGAAATATTTGCTAACTCTTACCTAGTTTAGCATTCCCTGAACTGAGCTCTATCAGTCTATGCTTTTGAGCAGTCAACTTTGGTGTTACAGGGAAATCTTTAGTAATTTATTACCAAAAATATTGTATTAAACAAAAGCAAGCATCCTATTTATTTTAACATCAACCACGCATTTTTATTGAGAAAAACTGTCTAGAAGAATATCTTAAACATTTTATAATAACCTACTTGTAGTTGCATTTAACTGAGCTCTGTTGCTGTGAAGAATACAGCTCATGAACAGGTATGGAAGAATGATTTGTACATTTTTCAAGTATTCACTGAATATTACCTTATATACACATATACATTAAATTTGAAAAAGATTTAATTGTTGATCCAAGAGATATTTCATTTTTGTTGTTCTTTTGGAAGAGGTCGTCTGAACAGAAGAATATGTGGTTCTGGTTCATGAATCATGTAATGAACCCAGTCTAGACTCTGTTGAACACCAGGTCTTCTCCATTCCTCTTCAGACATCAGATGAGTTTTGGGTACTTGTTTGGACAGTTCTCTGGGCAGCATGACATGCTGGTACTCGTAGTGCTCGTCAAAATACTTGTCCAAATAATAAATCTGCTTATGGGCCATTTTGCCAGTGTGCCGCGAAGCGAATGTGAAACCGATGGTGGCTCAGCCAGACACACATCTCCTTCAGGGTATGGCAACAATCAGACTAAGACCGCATCCTATTTTTTAGTGTAGAAAAGTATAGAAGACTTTTTCCTTCTTGTCAATGGTATTTGCATTGACAAACTTCAAGGCACTAAAAGATTAATTCACCTTGATTTATGTGACAATAGCATACCTTTTTTAAAATAGGGTTTTTTAAATTAATGTATTACAGAACAGTATTCTAAGGGATACAGACACTGGCAATTCTGGAATAGATGTTCATTTAATAAAGTTCAAACTCATGACTGATTCCTTGACTTACTTTTTATAAGTGCAGGTAAAGGGTTCCATAGTATATTATAGTGTCTAAGCACACAGATCTCAGCCAAACCTGAATGTGAATTAAAGCTCTCCCATCTAGTAGAATTGATTGTGTTACTGTTCCAATTACTCCTCGCTCTTTGCTGGGGCAAATAACCCAACACTCAAAAATGAAGCAAAGGTTTATTTAGCTCACAGTTACTGGAGGTTTCAGTCCATTCTCAGTTGGCTCCACGGTAGAGTGGCACATGGCAGAGAGCAACCTTTCATGGCAGTGGCAAAGAGCAGAGAAGAAAGGGAGGAGAAGCAGCAGCAATAGCTACAGAGAGCAACTCTGTCTCTCTGTCTGTCTTATATTGCATTCAAGCTACCTGCCCCAGGCTGAGTGTGGCACGTACACCTCAGTGACTGCATAGACTTTGTGAGGACATATACACATAAACTATAGCAGTTACCAAATGCTATAGTCAGGATGACTTTATAATTTGCAGGGACTAGTATAAAATAAAAGTGTAGGGCCACTTTTTCAAATATTAAGAATTTTAAAACAGCAAAGCATTAAATCATACCTGGATCCTTCTAAGCATGGAGAGCTGTATGACTGCACAGATGGCATACTCATGAGACCAGCTTGGATATATGTTTGAATTTCCTCAGCTGTCACATGAGATAATGCCAACATCATGGGATTATTGTGAGAAACTGGAAGTATTACAAAAGGCTGGTTATAGTATCTACTACAGAATAAGCAATAATGCATGATTTCTTTTTTATTTGAAAAGCATTTATATCCATATTTAATAAATGTTTACTAAATGCTTATGATGTACTGGAGAACATGCTATGTACCAGGTACTGCAGTGAGAGCTCAGAGAAGCTCTCTGTCATCACATATTGTTTATTTTTATTTTTTTAAGAACTTTTTTATTTTATTTATTATTTTTATTCTTGTTTCAGAACCTTTGTTTGTTTATTCACTCATTTTTATGGCCGGCTCAGCCTGCTCCGAGGGCAGGGCTGGTGCAGCATGTGGTGCCGGGGATCGAACTGCAGTCCCTGAAGCCACCCAAGCTTTCCCAAGCAGGCGCTTTAGACCACTGAGCCATCCTGCCGGGCCCCTGTCATCACATATTATTTAGCAAAAAGACAAACAATTAAAAAATAAATACACTGGGGATATAGTTCAGTGGTGCAGCGTTTGCTATCGTATGCAAGGTCCTAAATTCAATTCCCTATGCTTCAAAACTGAATAAACATGCCGGGCGTGGTGGCTCACGCCTGTAATCCCAGCACTCGGGAGGCTGAGGCTGGAGGATCAGTGCGAATTTCAGACCAGCCTGGGTTACAAAAGTGAGCTCAAGGCCAGCCTGAACTGCATAGCGAGACCCTGTCTCAAAAAGACAAAAAAAGAAAAAATAAAACTGAACAAAAGAATGTGATAGCTATAGGTTGTGATAAGTTCTATAGAGGGAAAAATAAGGCACTGGGAAGAGGAATGACAGAGAGGATTTGTTTTAATTACGTGTTCAGGCAAATCCCTTTCTAGGAAACAATAATTTGAGATAGAAGTATGAAAAGGAGCTCCCCGTGGGAAGAACAAGAGAAAGAATGTTCCAGGTAGCAAGAGTAGCCAGTGAAAACGCTCAGCAGTAGGAAAGAATACTGAGCTTTTGACAAACTGAGAGTAGCCACTGTGGCCTTAGTGGAGGTAGTGAGCAGAAGACTGATACAAAGTGAAGCCTGAGAGTAGGTAGAATCAGATCATAGAGCACTCTGTAGGACTAGGTAAGCGTTACGAATTTTGTACTAAATGTAATGAAAAGCTCTTAAGTGGTACAGATGAGCATAAGCAGTGGTTCTCAACCTTTCTAATGCTCTGACCCCGCAATACAGTTCTTAATGTTGAGGTGACCACAAACCAAAAAATAATTTTGGTGGCTACTTCCAAACTGTAATTTTGCTACAATTATGATCCGGAATGGCTTTAGGCGACCCCTGTGTTTTGGTCGTTCGACCCCCGGTTGAGAACTGCTGACATAGAGTATTGTATTTGAGGGAAACTGGGTTGGGGGAATGGGGAAAGAGGTACAGCAAGAGTAGTATTTATAACTAGAGGGCAGCTGGAAAAAGAGGGTAAATTGATTCAGAATTATAAAGAAACTTGACAACAAGGACTTGGATTCTTTTTTTTTGGTGGTATCAGGGATCAGACTCAGGACCTTGCGCTTGCCAAGCAAGCACTTATTCCACTGAGCTATCTTCCCAGCAAGAATTTGGAATTAGTAAAAATTTCAGTTAAGTTGTATATTATGAAATAAAATAGTGAACTAATATATTTGACAATTTTATACATTGATAAAAATAAAAGGGATGTCCAGTTAACTCTGGATTTCCAGAAAGTCACCAACCTTTGTTGCCTTTATCAGGGGGCTTAAATGCTTTGCATAATTTACTCCAAAATATTCCCTTTCCAAGTATGTTGTCTGACAGCTTACTTTTGAACTAATCGTTGTTTTAATACTGACACCAAATAGCTCCTTGCTGGTTAGGTAGCTTGGTAAGTTGCTTAAGCTCTTTAGAGTATCTGCAAAATTGTGATTATAAGGCTTGTCATTGGTTGAGGACTAGGTAAGTGCTTACTGTGGAGCCTTGCATATAGCTGCATGGCCCTGAAGTCAGACCTGAGTAATGACTTCAGTTCTGTACCTATGTATGTGACTTTGAGCAAATTATTTTTGCCTTAATTTCCTTAACTGCAAGATGGGATAATGCCTCATAAAGGTTGATAAAGAGTAAATCAGTACTAACATGGGGAAAGAAGATGAAATAAGTCTTGATATAGGGTCCTGCTATGTAGTCCAGACTACTCTTTTAAAATTTATTTATTTATTTTATTATGGCCAGCTCAGCCTGCCCTGGGGGTGGGACTGGCATAGCATCTAGTGCTAGGGATTGAACTGCAGTCCCTGAGGGTGCCTAAGCTTGTCTAAGCAGGTGTTTTAGACCACTGAACTATCTCTCCAGCCCCCAAATAAGTCTTTTTTTTTTGTCCTTTTGAGACAGGGTCTCACTATGCAGTTCAGGCTGGCCTTGAGCTCACTTTTGTAGCCCAGGCTGGCCTCGAACTCACGCTGATCCTCCTGTCTCAGCCTCCTAAGTGCTGGGATTACAGGCATGCGCCACCATGCCTGGCCCAAATAAGTGTTTTGTTTAAAGTTTTGTTTCTTGCCTGGCAAGCAGAAGGTCCTGAGTTCAATCCCTAGTACTAAATTAATTAATTAATTAACTAATTAATTAAGTTTTGCTCCTTTTCTATTTTAGGTCCTATGAACTGCACAACTTGCTAGTGTCTTGGCTATGCTGGCTCTGTCAAGCAGTATGTAATCCTTACTGTCAAGTCAAAGATTTGAAGTAAGTTGAACTTTGCTTTATACTGTAAGGCATTTGCAGGAAAAACTGAATTAGTATAAATTATACTCCTTGGTGAGTGACCTGGTTAACAACGTCTAACTCGTATTCAGTCTATCTGTAGCAAAGCAGCAAATAAAAAAGTCATTTCAAACTGAGAAAGTGACAGATGAAGTCAGTGACAAATGTCTGTTCATCCTTCTTGCCTTTCCTCATTGTGTATGTTCTGTGAGTAAGTGACAGGCTGTTAATATCTAAGAGATTTGTACTTGGTGGCCCTCTTCCTTTTCCTACCAGCCTCCTACTGTCCTACTCCATGTAGCTTGATGATCTTTTTCTCTTTCATTCCCCATTCTGCACCCTCAAGTCATTCCTCAAAATATCAAGAAGTCCCCACCCCACCCCAGCCCTGTGTTTGCATCCTCACTCATGTCCAGGTACTTTGCCCATATCACAAGCACATAGGGGACTTGTAGTTCTGGGGGCTTGTGGGTTAGCTTAGTTGTTTAAGTGCCTGTGCAGGCAAAAGCAGTCCAGCGCGGGAGACTGTGGTTCAATGTCCAGTTCTAAGGCCTTACCTGTCCCACCCTTAAGGCAGCCTCAGTCAACCCAAGAAAAAAAATGCCTTTTCAACTGTTAGGGCTGGACAAATAGCTCAGAGGATTAAAGCACCTGCAGGCAGGTACAGAGGCTTGGGGTTTGACCCGTGGGCTTGCTGTGTTTGCCCTACCGCTGGGGCACGCTGAGGGGACAATTGAGACTGGGGGTGGTGGCGCTCCTGTAATCCCTGCTCTTGGGAGGCTGTAAATAGGCAGATCACTGAGTCTGATCTACATAGTGAGACCCTAAACACCCTGTAGACTCTTCTCTAAAATTAAAAAAAAACCACACACACAAGCAAGTGTCCCCTCACTTTCTTATCCCTTTGTTGCATGACCATTGACAGTGTTCTCTCCTCCAATCCCAAAAGAAGAAATGACCTTTTCAGATTTGCTGAAGTCAATACATGTATGTTATTTTGTTTTTGTGCACATCTTATTATTTTACCTTCATGACATGGAAGTATATAAAGAAAAAGTGCTGCAGTGAAGTGTCCTATATTGTATCATAGCCTGTGTTACTAACACCCCACTGCCTCCCATTTCCTTATCCTATCAAGCCCCCTTTCCTATGTAATATTTTGTTTGCTGAATGTCTTTCTGGACCTTCCCTTATTCTTATATAAATCTAATTTGTAACATAAGGCAAATATAAATCATTAAGTGAATATAACACAATATACACTCTTAGAGAAAGTTTTGGGGTCTTTTTTACACAAAACTGACTCCACCATATAATTTTGTTCATTAAACTATGTGTTTGCCATGCCTTCAGTGCAGTATGTAGGATCAATCTCATTTTTTCACCTCTCTCTCTCTCTCTCTCTCTCTCTCTCTCTCTCTCTCTCT
>PVJA010045690.1:0-15506 GCA_004027025.1 Myocastor coypus | reverse complement strand
AATCAACCAGCAACAAATGCTGGAGAGGCTGTGGGGAAAAAGGAACCCTTCTCCACTGCTGGTGGGAATGCAGATTGGTGCAACCATTATGAAAAGCAGTGTGGAGGATCCTTACAAAACTAGAATTGGAAGTTCCGTTCAATCCAGCTATCCCCCTACTGGGAATTTTCCCAGAAGAACTGAAAACTTCATACCATAGTGATATTCTGTGCACCTATGTTTATAGCAGCCCAATTTGTAATCGCCAAATCTTGGAAACAACCAAAATGTCCAAAATTTGAAGAATGGTTAAAAAAAATGTGGTATTTTTATACAATGGAATACTACTCATCCATAAAGAATGATAAGTTTGAAGATTTCATATATAAATGGATGTATATTGAACATATACTCATTAGTGAAATGAACGAAACCTATATGTGTAAATATCGTATAGTCTCCCTAATATAAGAACTTTAAAGAAGAAAAGAAGAACTTAAGGACATAACACAGCTGAATGTGTTACGGATTAAACAACGAAGTGACTGGAAGCAGACAAAGCAGAAAACATATCAATAGCAAAACCATACACTTATGTACACAGGATGAATCAGATATTGGTCTCAAGAACCTTCAAAACGTTCAGCATATTGCCTATAGCACAATGTAACGCTAAAACTATGTTTGGAGTACATGTCACTCTTGTCTTTTCGATATGTCCTGCTCCTGGTGTAAACTCAGTTACTGTCATTCTCTCAAGAGTAGTACTTGAAAATAAGAGACTGAGCCAAAAACCATATTCTTGACATGCTACAATTTTGTATTTCCTTGAATTTCCAAATATCTGTGTCAAAATTGTGTAACTGTTTATATCGCATTGTATGGGAAGTTATTAAAATATCAATGATGGCCAGAAAATATCATTTCCAAGCTAAGTCAAAGATATTTGATATTCAGAAAGCCACTATGGTAAGCTCAAGTACCTATGTTATAGAGTAATAGTATCACAAAGCTTTTCTGCTGGAGGGTTGAGAATGTAAGTTAACAGACAAAAATTGGAGAAAAAGAAGGGCTGTAAGGATAGCCAATAATTTGGCCATAGCCCTTCAAGGTCAATAAAGACCCAGGATATAAGAGAACCTGTGATGTAATATCCTATAACTAAGAGATTTCCCAAATTTCCTGGTCAAGGAGTTTATAAGACCTCAGAGGAAAGGGATGAATGAACTATAGTGAGACTAAGGAGAGTCACCCAGCGAAAAACATTCTCTCAGGATTTCACAGAAAGCAAAATGGCCAAGCAATGGCCGTGACTCTTCCCGAAGGCTGAAACTATCAACAGTTCTACAAAGTACTGTCTATGGTCCCAAACTTAATCCTGAGGGGATTTGACCCTGGAAGATACAAAAAAAAATGAGTGTTTTGTTATACAGGTCTTGCTTCGACTTGCCCTTGACCACCCAGCAAGAAAAAAAGAATCCTTAATTACAATGCATGAAACGCAGAGCTAGATTGGTGTGATGATCTTTAGGAGGCTTAGATTCAATAGCCTCCAATATCACTAGCTTCACTGGTGGCCCACTGCAATTGCAAAACATTTGACTGTGTATGTATCTGCTTCCTCTTAGTCCAAAGAGAATTATATTCTTTTCCTTTTTTTTTCTTAGCAACATCAACAGGGAGGAGGGTCATGCCCCACACTGTACTCTGTACAATGATTGTGAGGACAATATGCAATATGTTAACTTTCAAAGAAAAGAAAGGGGAAAAGAAAAAAAAAGTAATGTTGATTTAGAAATGTTAATGTTTAATTGTTTGATCTATCTTATATACCTATATGTATTAGTCTAGACTGATCTGATGATGAAAATATGTAATATAACCATTGTTAAATTTAAACAATAAAAAAATTGAAACTCAAAAAAGAAAATAGACAGGAGAAAATGAGTAAACAATAGTAAGGAAAAGACATACAATCATGGTTCAATACATTTCAATTATAACTATCAATATAAATGGACTCAGTGTTCCAATCAAAAGAAATGGACTGACAGAGTGGATGAGGAAGCAAATTCTCACATATGCTGTATACAACAAACACATTTAACTCATAAAGAAACTCATAGACTAAAAGATAAAGGATGGAAACTATATTACAGCACCCAGTACCTCACAAAAAAAAGCAGGAGTAGCAATCCTTTTTGCAGACAGTGTAAATGTTAAAGTAATACTACTCAAACAAAATAAAGAAAGCCATTACATACTGTTTACAGAAAAATTCAAGATAAAGAGGTAATACTCATAAAAAAGAGGTAATACTCATAAATGTGTATGCACCCAATATGGGAGCACCAAGTAATACAAGACAAATCTTAGATGACATGAAAAATATAAAATTCAATATCACAAATTTAACACCCCAGTATCCCAAAAAGATAGATCAAGCAAACAAAATATTAGCAAAGAAGTCACGGAACAGAACCAGAACTTAGAACAACTGGACTTAGTGGACATAGAGAATGTTCCACCCAACCACTTCTAAATAAAAACTTTTTTCAGCTGCACATTGGCATTTTCCAATATAGAACATAAACTAGTGCATAAGTCATGCTAAAATATATGCAAGGAAACACAAATTATCCCATTCATACTATCTGACTGCAGTGCAATAAAACTGGAAATAGCCGCGTGTGGTGGCGCACGCCTGTAATCCCAGCACTTGGGAGGCTGAGGCAGGAGGATCGGTGTGAGTTCAAGACTAGCCTGGGCCACAAAAGTGAGCTCAAGGCCAGCCTGAACTGCATAGAGAGACCCTGTCTCAAAAAGACAAAAAAAATGCAAATCTATAAATATAATACCCTACATCAATGGAGCCAAAGCCAAAGATGACATGATCATCTCAACTGATGCCTAAAAGGTGAGTGTGACAAAGTCCAACACTCATTCATGGTCAGATACATATAGAAAATTTAAATAGAGTAAAATCTGGTAAAAGCTATCTATGACACTCAGCTAACATAATTCTAAATTGTGAAAAACTAAATCTTTTAAACTGAGATCTAGTACAAGGCAAGGATGTCCTCTATCACCACTCCTATTCAAAACAGTTCTTGAGTCATGAACTATGACCATTAGATAAGAGAGTAATTAAAGAATAAGGATAGGTAAAGAAGAAGTTAAATT
The DNA here is from genome assembly GCA_004027025.1 of Myocastor coypus. NCBI lineage: Eukaryota > Metazoa > Chordata > Mammalia > Rodentia > Myocastoridae > Myocastor > Myocastor coypus. The sequence continues at coordinate 12,344 of PVJA010045690.1, read as the reverse complement.
ATCATTGCATGCAGATGACATAATCTACTCGGGAGAACCAAAAAACTCCACCAATAAGCTACAAGAACTGATAGGCAAATTCAGTAGCAGAGAAGGATACAAAGCCAGCACACAAAAGTCAATAGTATTCCTCTACACAGGTAACAAACACACTGAGAGAGAAATTTGAGAAACACTACCTTTTATTACAGCACTGAAGAAAATGAAACACATGGGAATTAATCTAACTAAATAAGTAATAGACCACTTCAATTAAAACTATAGTGTTCTGAAAAAAGAGATCCTAGATAGAAAATGAGAAGTTACTCCCTGCTCCTGCATAAGAACATCCAAATTTATGAAGATGACCATACTCACTACATTGTTATACATATTTAAAGCAATTCCTACCAACATACTTCACAGAACTGGAGAAATCATTCCTAAAATTTATTTGGAACTACAACAACAAAAAAGTCCTACAATAACAAAGACAATCCTGGGCAACAAAGACAAGGCAGAAGGAGACATTATAATTCCTGACCTAAAGTTATACTAACAAAGCTACAGTGATAAAATCAACAGAGTATTGGCAAAAAAAAATGGATAGACCTGAGGATTAGAAGATGCAGAAGCAAACACAGACACACTCGGCCACCTTATCTTCAACAAAGGGGCCTAACAGCTTTACTGGAAGAAATATAGTCTCTTTAATAAATGATGCTGGAAATACTAACTCTCCACATGCTGAAAACTAAAACTTGACCCAGGTCTATCACCATGCAGGAAATTAAAGTCAAAATGGATTAAAGATATAAATACTAAAAAAGACACAATAAAGTTTCTGGAAGAAAAAGTGGGAGAAAATCTTGAAGACATCGGGTAGGCAAAGAAGTTATGGACAGTAATCGAAGTGCACATTTAACACTCGACAGAATCAACAACTAGGTCTTCCTCTGACTGAGACTTTGTGCGTCGAAAGAGATTACCAACGGAGTAAAAAGAAAATCCACAAATTTCAAAAAGATTTTAACTAATAAGTATTCAAACAAAGGCCTTCTATCTAGAATTAATAAAGAACTAAAAACCCTTAGGTTCCCAAAATTCAGAGAACTAATCCAAAATGGGGCATATGAGATGAACACACACTTCTCAGAGAAAGAAATTCAAGAAGCCTACCAATACATAAAGAAATGCTCCATATCGCTAGCAATCCATGAAATGCTAACTAAAATGACACTTAGATACTATCTCACTCTAGAAAGAATGGCTATCATAAAGAAATCAACCAACAACAAATGTTGGGGAGACTGTGCAGAAAAAGGAACTCTTCTCCACTGCTGGTGGGAATGCAGACTGGTACAACCATTATGGAAAGCAGTGTGGAGACTCGTTAAAAAAATTGAACTGGAAATCCCATTCAATCCTGCTATATCCCTATATGGAATTTTACCAGAAGAACTTAAAACATCCTGTAGTGATTCTGTACACCTATTTTTATTGCAGCAGATTTTGTAATTCCCAGAACTTGGAAACAATAAAAATGCCCAGCATCTGAAGAATGATTCAAAAAAATGTGATATTTTTCTACAATGGAATATTAGTCAGTTCTAAAGAAGGATAAACTAAAAGACTTCATATATAAATGTATATATCTTGAACATATACTCATTGGTGAAATCAGACCCATATGTATAAATATCGTATAGTCTCCCTAGTGTAAGTTCTCAAAAGAAGAAATGAAAAAGGAGAGGCATAACACAGCTGAAGGGAAATGAAGGACCTAAGGGTTAAACAACGAAGTGACTGCATACAGAAAACAGAGGAAACATGGCAGAAGCAAACCCTTGCACAGGATGAATTAAATAAGAACCTCCAAATGGCTTATCACACTGTGGATAGCAATGTGTAACACAAAAACTATGCTTGGAATGTCTGTTGTTCTGGTCTTTTACCTGTGTGCTGCTTCTAATGTAATTTCAGTTACTGATTTACTTTCTTAAGTAGATGGTTGTTTTACAAGAAAACAAAAAATGTATAAAATGTGTGTAATAGCCTAGGAAAAATACCATAGGATTGAAAAGTTACAATTTTGTACGTAAGTTCTTTCTGAATTTCTATCTAAAAATGTGTAACTGCATCTAACACAGTCTGTAAAGATTTATTAGAATATAAATGATTGATAGATAATACTAAGTCCAAGTTAAGTCTAAGATGTTTGATACTGAAAAAGAGTGATATTAAGCTCAAGTACCTATGTTGCAGAGTAACAGGACCACTGTACTTATGTTATTGAGTAACAGGATCACTAGGCTTTTCTTCTGGCAGGTTAAGAATATATGTTTACAGACCAAAAATCGAAGAAAAAGAAGGGCTACAAGGATAGTCAATATTATGGCCCTAGCCCTTTAAGGTCAGTGAAGACTCAGGACATAAGAGAACCTGTGCTATAACATTCTATAACTCAGTGGTTTCCCAAATTTTCTGTTCAACAAGATTATGGGGCTACAGAGGAAAGTGATCAAAGTTATACAGTGTGCTTAATAGAGTCACCTAGAGAGAAATCATTCTCTCGGGCTTTTACAGAGAGCAAATTGGTCAAGCAATGGCTGGTGATCCAGATGCCTGAAACTGACAACAGTTCTACAAAATACTGTACATGGTTTCAAAGTAAATGCTGAGAGGATTTGACTGACATTGAGAGATAAAAAAGCTATATGTTTTATTATACAGGGCTTGCTTTAACTTGTCCTTAACCACCCAGCAGAAAAGTTTAACCAGGAGGCAGAAAACATAAAGCTAGACTAAAATGCTGCGCTCTAAAAGGCTTAAATCAACAGCTTCCAATATTGCCAGTTTTCCCAATAAACTGCTGCGATTATGGAACATTGGATTACGTATACAACTACTTTTCCTTAGTTCAATTAGAAGATATTTTTGTACCAATAATGATTTGAAAAATTATCATATTTAAACCCCGTGCTCTGTATAGTATCAAATATTAGAATGGTACGCCTAACATGCTTTAAAACTGTCACATTGTTATTTGTTATTAAAATTAATTTCAAAAAGAACAAAAATAAAAGAAAGAGAAAAAAGAATTATGAATGGATAAACAAAAGGTTAAATAATCCTTATTTCCAAATGACATGATATTCTTCTTGGAAGAAACAAAATACTCCACTAAGAGGTTCCAAAAATTAACATACATTCAATACCATAATAGGTTACAAAGTCAGTACCCAAAAATCAATATTATTATTCTACACAGATAACACACACACACTGAGAGAGAAATAAGAGAAACTATATACTTGACAATAGCATCCCAAAAATGAAATACCTAAGATTTAATCTAAGGAAGTAAAAGTTCTACAATGAAAATTGTTGCTCTCTGAAAGAAGAGATTTTCAATAAATAGAAAGATATTCCTTGCTCCTGGATAAGCAGAACTAATATTTTGAAAATGGCCATACTTCAAATGTTTATATACAGAATTAATGCAGTCTGTATCAAAATATCATGAACATACCTCACAGATTTAGATGAATCGTTCCTAAAATTCACTTGGAAGCAAAATATACCTAGAATAATTAAGAAAATCCTGGGCAACAAAGGCAAGGCTGTACGCATTAGAATTTCTGACCTGAAATTGCAATACAAAGCTACTGTGACAAAATTAGCATAGAACTGGTAAAAAAGAAATCTAAGCATCAGTGGAACAGGTTAGAAGATGCAGATGCAACTATAAACACACTGAGCCATCTTATCTTAGATAAAGTTTTCAAACATGATCAGTGGAAGGAAGATAGCCTATGGTGGTTGAAAAACTGGCTATCCACATGCCAAAAACAAAATAGAAAAGGGCCTACCTTAATGCACTGAACTAAAATCAAAATTGATTAAAGGTTTAAGCAATAAAACATAAAAACAAAATCATCTGGAAGAGAAAGTAGGGGGATTCTTGAAGATATAGGGGTAGGCAAAAAGGTCACTATCAAATATCAAACTGCATGAGTAATACTTCAAAGAATCAAAAATTGGGACCTTCTTTTATTGAGAAGTATCTTCACATCAAAAGAAATTACCAACAGACCTGAAAGATAACCCACAAGGGCTGGCCAAATAGCTCACTGGATTAAAGCATGTTCAAGCAGGGGTTTTGTTCCCCAGGATTTCCATGCCAGCCCTGACCACAGGGTCCACTGACACACCAATTTAGACTAGGTTTTGTGGTATGCACCTGTAGTCCAAGCATATTGGAGGCTATAACAGGCTGTAAACAGGCAAATAAATGAGTCCAATCTAGTAAGGAGACCCTTAGCAACATGTATACATTTCCCTAAAATACAAAAGAAAAAAATGATAATTCCCAAGTTAAAAAGAAATCTTAACCATTAATCACTCAGACAAAGATCTTGTATCTAGAATACATGAAGAAATAAAAAAAATTAAGGCCCCAAAATTTACAGACACAACCAAAAATAGACATCTCTGAGGAAGAAATACAAGAGGCAAATAAATAAGTGAGAAAATTCTCCACATTACTGGCAATTCAAGAAATACAGACTAAAACAACACTGAGATACCATCTCACCCCAGAAAAAAAGTGGCTATTGTAAAGAACTAATAACAAATATTGATGAGGCTGAGAAAAATGAACCCTTCTGCACCATTAGTGGGAATGTAGAGTGGTAGAACTACTATGTAAGTTAATAGGGAAACTCCTTAAAACCAAGACAGGAAATCCCATTCAATTCAGCTCATCTGTCCTGGGAAGTTTCCTAAAAGAAAAGAAAATAGCACGTGATATATGTGCTCCTATGTTTATAGCAACACACGTTGTGACATCCAAATCTCCATTGCTTGAGGAATGGTTGAAAAATGTGTAATATTTTTATGCAGTGGAGTATTACTCAGATATAAAAAAGATAACTTTGAAGACCTCATAGGTAAGTGGATGCAACTAGAGACTATATTCATAAGTGAAATACACCAGACCCACATCTGTAAATATTCTATTGTTTCCCTAGTATAAGAACCTACAAGAAGAAATAAAACCTAAAAAGTATATCAGATCAGTAAAATACAAAGAAATGGGACTTAAGGATTAAACAATGAAGAGGAGAGTAAGGAGAAAAATATTTTTAAAAGGAGTGGGGAAACACGCCAGTATGTACACAGGATGGCTGAGGTAATTGTCCTAGAAATTTCGATCAATTATTTGAAAATTGCAGTTAATGTGCAGAATTTTCACCTTGACTACTAACTCTGTATGCTGATATCTATGAAATAAGGAACTTCATTGAGCACAACAATATGTAACACAAAAACTGTGCTTAAATACCGGTCATCTTATTGTTCTAAATGTATACTATCAGTTTGTCATTGTAAAATACAGGACTACAATATTTTTTTCCATTTTATCTATTTCTTATTGTATTTTATTTTATTTTTTATTTTTATTTTTGTTACATTTAATAAGAAATAACAAAGTGATAGTTTCATAACACGTTAGTACATTTCCATAATCTGATACAATGCATATTGTTGTCCACCTATTAGTTATACAGAGCACAGGGTGTAGATGTTATAATTTTTCTAATCATTATTGGTATGAAAAAATTTTTTCTCATTGAAAAAGTAGTTGTATACATAATCCAATGTTTGATAATAGCAGTGGGCTATTGGTAAAACTGGCAATGTCAGAAGCTGTTGATTTAAGCCTTTTACAGCTCAGCATTCTCATCTAGCTTTCCATTTTATGCCTTATGGTTACACATTTCTGCTGGGTGTTTTAACACAAGCTTAAGCAAGACCTGTATAGCAAAACATGTAACTTCTGTTATCTCTCAGGGTCAATCAAATCCCCTCAGGATTTACTTTGGAACCATGTACAGTGCTTTGGAGAACTGTTGTCAGTGTCAGCCATCTGGATAAGTCACGACCATTGCTTAAACAGCTTGATCTCTGTGAAAGCCTGAGAGAATGTTTTCGCTTTAGGTGACTCTCCACAGGCACACTATACATCTTCAATCTCTTTCCTTTGTAGCCCTATAATTTCCTTGAGCAGAAAATTTGGGAAACCACTGAGTTATAGGATGTTACAACACAGGTTCTCTCTGTCCTGAGTCCTCACTGACCTTGAATGGCTAGGGCCAAAATATTGGCTATCCTTGTAGCCCTTTTTTTCACTAATTTTTGGTCTGTAAACTTATATTTTTAGCTTTCCAGAAAAAAAAAGCTTTGTGATACTATTACACTATATCCTAGGTACTTGAGCTTAACATCACTGACTTTCTCACTATCAAGCATCTTAGACTTAACTTGAAATTGGTATTTTCTATCAATCATTGATATTCTAATAAAATCTCTACAGAATGTGATAGAAGCAGTTACACATCTTTTATGCATTTAGAAAATCTATGTACATACAAAATTGTAACCAGGTGGTTGGTAGCCACAGTTTACAGTGCAGTTATGGCCAAATCCAAGAACCACACCACACACAACCAGTCCCGAAAATGACACAGAAATGGCATCAGGAAACCTCGGTGACAAAGATACAAGTCTCTGAAGTGGTTAGATCCCAAGTTCCTTCGGAACATGCATTTTGCCAAGAAGCACAGCAAGAAGAGCTTCAAGAAGATGCAAGCAAACAATGCTAAGGCTATGAATGCACACGCTGAGGCTATCAAGGTCCTTGTCAAGCCCAAGGAGGTAAAACCCAAAATTATCCCAAAGGGGGTAAACCACGGGTTCGCTCGACTTGCCTATATTGCTCACTCCAAGCTTGGGAAGCATATCCGAGCCCACATTGCCAAGGGTCGCGGGCCTTCCTGGCCAAAAGCCAAGGCTGCAGCTAAGGATCAGGCTCCAGCTGCTCCAACCAAGGCCCAGGCTCCAGCTTCTGCTCCAGCCCAGGCTCACAAAGGTGCCCAGGCCCCTGTGAAGGCTCCACAGTAAAAGCCTCTTTATCTGCTGATGTAAAAACAGAAAGCCAAATCACCTACACTGATTGTGGCCAGAGGTTACTGGTGTGACCCCTGGGGTGCCATCTGTTGGGGCTGGTGTCCTCCTGTGCTCTTTGTACAAATAAATCTGAGGCAGGGAAAAACAATTAGCTGCTCAATCCTATGGCATTTTTCCTAGTTTCTTACTCTCCTTTAATGCCCTTTTTTGTTTCCTTTTAAATCAACCATTTACTTGAGAGAGAGTATATCAGTAACTGGAATTACATTAAAAGCAGTACACATCTAAAAGACCAGAATGACAGGCATTCTAAACATATTTTTACTGTTACACATTGCTATCCTCAGCATAAAAAACATTTTGGAAATTCCTAGGACCATTATCTAATTAATCTTGTGAATATAAGTACATAGCTTTGCCCTTGCTATGCTTCCTATCTTTTCTGCTTGTAGTCCCTTCATTGTTTAACCCTTAAGTACTTGATTCCCATTCAGCTCTTTCCATTTTTATTTCTTCTTTTGAATATGCTCATGTTAATTGGTTACTGTTCCCACTAAGTTAGATGATATGAGTACCTACATAAAGTGAAAATAGTAATTCATCAGTTAATTTCAATAATTGAACTTTAGAGAAATAATGACTTGTTTTCTTTGACAACATGGACATCTACTTGTCTGCATTATTTATCTTCACTTTACCATATTTTTATACTGCTATCCATCCTGAGCATACCATTATTCTTGAATAGTTCAGCAAATCAGAATGTTATTCCTCTCTGTGTGAGTCTCAGTGTGTGTGTATGTTTGTGTGTGTGTATGTGTGTTACCAAATGTCTGTTTGTACTTGTAACTTTAAAATATTGTGAGCTTTTTTAACGTAAGGAAAAATTTTATTTTTATTTCACAAAGAAATATATATATACTGTATATTATATGTAATGTATATATATATTATAAATTTGGAATGGGAGAATATGTCAGTGGCACTAAATTTTTGAGGTTTTATTTGACTGATTTGTTAGAGTGAGGTATTGCAGTCTTCCACTACACTAATTGTTCTGTATTTGTTGTTTTGGATTTTGTGCCTAGTATTTGTTTTATAAAATTGAGTCCACCAATATTTGATACATATATGTTTAAAATTATGCCTGTCTGATACACTATTCTCTTTATCAATGTGTAGTAGGGTCTTCGTGTCCTTTCTGATCAGCTTTAGGTTATCCACTTTGTGTAAAATAACACCTATATTCCTGCATGTTTTTTTACTGTAGTTACATGCAATATTGTTTTACATAGTTTTCCTTCTAACCTAAGTTAATAGTTCTTTTTTGAATGAATCGAGTGTGTTTCTGTTTTTGTTCTAGTTTGACTGTATGTATCATTCCTCTTATTGTGCTATTAATGTCATGGCTACTTCTTTTCTGTTTTCCTTTTGTTTAAATATTCTTCCAATTAGTTGTATTATGTCATTTTGATTTTGGTTATTTTTGCCTTTCTGTATTTATTACAGTTCTCACAAGTAATTTTCTGTAATGATGGCTTGGTGGTAATGAATTTTTAGAATCACTTTGTTGGAGAAGTTTTTATTTTATCATCAGCTTTTTGAAGGGTACTTCTATAGATCATTATAATCTTGGCTGGGAACTGGCTTTTTAGAGGATGTGGTTGAAAAATTTCATTTTAAGCACTCTTGAAATTTTAATTTCTGTTGAGAAAGCTGCAATTGCTCTGATAGTTTTTCCTTTATATGTTGTTTTCTTTAATGGCTTTCTATAATTTTAAACCTGCTTACCTTATTTTGTACTTTCAAAATTCAAAAAAAAAAAAACTTTACAATATCCACTTCCCCCATGATCATCAAGGCCTCATTAAAAGAACAGTGAGGGTGGAGGTGGGGTTGTTTGTTCTGCAGAAATGGTCACCAAGACTCAGAAACAGACCTAGGCCTTGGTGTTCCAGAGAAAAAGAAGAAGGATGTAGTCAAAGAACCACATACTCTGTATGCAATTGTAAATGATGAGAATTATTTTCTTGATATTTCTCCTGTAAGAGCCACCTCCCCATCGAGGACTGTATGCCAAAAGCAGATGTCCCATATACACTTGGAGAAGAAGAAAAAGACAGGTCACAGCACCTTTTACAAAGAGCTGAATCTGAGCCCACATCACGAGCCAGACAGACAGAGAAGTCACCCAACCTCAGGAAGTAGGCCTTTGACCACTCAGATCACTCAGAATCCTTCAGTGGGGAGAAAAAGAAGAAAAAAAGGACCTTGCCTTTGGAACACATCAGAGAGCTCAGAGATAAAGACCTCCCTTGACCCTAGTCTGAGTGAGGAGTAACCAGAGTTGGCACAAATCCGAAAAAACACAAAGGAAATAAAGGACCAGGATACTACAGCCTGCTCCATCTAGAACTCTTGGCTCTGTGAGGGAAGAGATGTTACATATGAATGCATAGTGGCGAAGGTTGCTGAGGGTCAGGCAGCCTGGTGGCAGAAACAGAAACTGTGCAGCTCTAGATAGCACAGTAGTAAAGTGAAGAAGATGAAGAAAGTCCACCAAGAAGAAGTTGCCCTTCCAGGCCACTCTGAACTCTCCAGGTCCATTGAGATCAAGCCTAGGAAAGCAAAAAAGAGGCCAGTCAGAACTGAGGCTCTAGGGTACATCCCACTAGGAGATCACCCTAAAGATGGAGTGTAGAAGAAAACCAAGGCCAAGAAAAAGCAAGAAAAGCCAGTTCTTGAGCCAGCTCAGAAAAGGAAGAAAAATGAAATAAAAAAGAAAAGAAAACAGCAAAAAAGGAAAGGAAGAAAAAAAAAAAGCAAGAGAGCCTAATAACGGCAGAGCCTTAGAAGGAGGAACCAGATACAGACCTGGAGGTGGTGAGGGAGCAGAAGGGCAAAGTGGATGAGGTGCAGATAGGCCAGGTAGGTGAAAGACCTTGCAAGAGGAGCATTATCAGGAGTCAGGCAAGACAGAAGGGTCTGAACCCAAGAAGTGGACAGAAACCCAATTTGGCCAGTTAACTGCAGATTTTGAGATCAAGGAGCAAAAAATGAAATTTCTCAAGCTTATAAGTGGCTTTCAGTCTGTCCTCTTTGGTCAGCCACTCCCCTTGCATGACCACACGGCCAAACATGGCCCTTAGCAATGTGGCAGCTGACGCCCTGCAGGAGAAGTTGAAGCAGGACTATGACTGGGCCATGAGGTGGAAGTACAACTGGGGTGCCGGACTTGGCTTCTCTGCCATCCACAAGACGATCTTCTATATCGACAAGAATGCATCTGGGTCTATCAGGCTGGAAGATTAAATGCTAATGCCTTCTACCCAAACAGCTCAGATGGCTTTTCTGTTTTGCGAATAAAAGCCACCTACCAGCTGTCCAGGATGGAACATGTGGATGCCTGTGGACAAACTCGGCAGCTCATGTCCTGGAGGCTAAAACAAATTATTTTCCGTTAAACCTTCCATCCCTGCGGTGACATGGACATGTGAATAATAGTATTTGACCACTGGCATTTGTTAGGGGTATAGGGTGGCCCAGGAACATACTGTTTTATGTATTAAGGTATTTAATCATTATCATGAAGTGGGTGCTATTCAGGCAACTGAGAGAATGAGTAATAAAATTGCCCATGGCCACCCACTTATGAGTGTCGTGTGTTACAAGGTTGTACCCTAAGCCCTAAGTCACTAATCATTATGAAAGTCTCTTCTAGGGACTTTTACTCAGAGTACTAGTTGGGTATTAAATGATGGAGAAAAAAAACAAAACAAAAGAAAGAACAATGGTCCCGGCACGATGGCTCAGTGGTATAAAGCACCTGCTTAGGAATGCTTAGGCGGCTGCAGGGACCGCACGCAGTTCGATCCCCGGCACTACATGCTGTGCCAGTCCTGCCCTCAGGGCAGGCTGAGATGGCCAAAAAAATAAATAAATAAACAAACAAAAATTCTGAAACAAGAAATAAAATAAAATAAAATAAAAAATTCTTTTAAAAAAGAAAAAAAGAAAGAACAATGAAATATTAGCACATCAAGTGGGCACAAGCCAATTAATGGATCATTTACAAGCAAATTTCTTCAATCAAGAACATTTTACTAACTACACAACTTGTTACACATTTGCATTTACCTGAAATCTAGTTTTAAAATAAATTTCAAAATTTAACACTGATGAACCTAGCAGAATAATACTGAAGGCAAGCTACAAACATCTACATACTGAATGTAATTTGAGGCAATGGAAGAAGAAATTTCCAGTTGAGCCTACATTTAAATATTTTACCATGACTTTTTAATAAATTTTAACACAGTGAGCATTTCTTTTGTCTCTGCTAGTTTTTCAAGTCTTGTTTTCAAACTGATGAAAACTTAAATAAAGGAATTGAATCCTGGGACCCAAATATTTATAAGAAAGAATTAACACCTTGGGATGCCTTATCAGTCTTTCAAGAGTGCTTTAATAGTCAGTTTTCTATAAGCAATACTATCAGAAATAATACCTGGAATTTCACTGGGATTATGTTTTTTAAATGATAACTACAACATCTCAGTGGCACAAATAAAATTTCAAGAGTGTCTCACTTAGAAACTTATAAAAAATGTTACCCTCAATTATTTCCCAATTTTATAAAATGGTATTAAATGTATTTTGAAGCTTAGCATCTGTGAAAACTATACAACAGTTTCCACTTTTAATGTCCTGTGACAGTACTCTGGAGTAGCTCTTTAGATAATATCAAAAAGCCACTGAGAGTAATATCAGAAGAGTTGTAATGGAAAGAAAAGATGATAACACACTAATCACTAATGAGAAAACAGGATTTGTTAACTAATGCCCCAAAATTTTACATTTTGCTTCAGTGTAAGTAGGGTGCTGGAAGTGACGAGGAAATGAATGACCTAGCCCAATGGCCCCAGTTAAGATTAACTAAGCTGCGACTTGCTGACACATGAAAGACTGTTTCCCCAGATGACTTGGTAAGGGGCACTGCACTTGTTTTGCTCACTATTTTTCTGTGATTTTTATGTGTGTGTGTATATATATATATATATATATATATATTTGGTGCTGAAAACTGAACCCAACACTGATATATTTAAAATTTTTCCTCAATTTATCAAAAGGTTTTCAAGTACACCTCTCCTTCCATCTCAGATTACTCCTTCTCTTAGTCTTATGCATAAAATTAAGTCTTTAGGGCAGTTAAGAGCTTTATGAATACTATGACTAGTTTATATCTACCAAGATATTTTTCTTACTTTGTTTGCTTATATCCAAGACACAAATATTTTTTATTAAAGAACAAGTAACATACCCTTTTCTTTTTCTTTTTTTTCTTTTTTTTTTTTTTTTTTTTTTTTTTTTTTTTTTTTTTTTTTTTTATT
>PVJA010045689.1:0-15501 GCA_004027025.1 Myocastor coypus | reverse complement strand
AAAAAAAAAAAAAAAAAAAAAAAAAAAAAAAAAAAAAAAAAAAAAAAAAAAAAAAAAAAAAAAAAAAAAAAAAAAAAAAAAAAAAAAAAAGACTAAAAAATATTTAAGTCTATATTTGGCAGGCTTTATTTTAGTAAAATCTACCTCCCAAAATTGTCCAGGTCGATCTCCTTGTAACCTTATTCCCTCAGCAAGTTTTGAGGGATGAGGGTTGACAAGTTGACAACCTTTACCTTCCTTGGTGACTTGTTCAGCCAGTTTTTGGATAGAGGTAGGTTACTGGTGGCATTATGTTGAGCCAGCAGGCAGAGCTTTCTGACACCCAAATGAGTTAACTTGTGAGCCTGTTGGAAATATGTCAGAAGCTCCGCTTCTTCCGTCAAATGGAGTGGTATAGGTAGCTCAGGTGGCTTAGCTGCCTTTAAGGTTAGAGCAGTGGGAGAACTTAGGGTCGCTTGTCTGGCAGCCTCATCAGCGCAGTTGTTTCCCTTTATAATGTGGCTAGAGCCCTTTTGATGGCTGTTACAATGTACTATAGCCAGTTTTTGTGGCAGCATAATAGCTAATAAAAGTCTCGAAAGCATAACGGCTGTCAGTGTAGATGGTTGCTCTTTTTCCCTCAGCCAGTTCTAAAGCCTTAGTGAGGGCAGTTAGTTCTGCTAGCTGTGCGGAAGAGCCTTCCCTCAATCCTGATGACCAAATAACCGAGTCCCATCAACAATCGCGGCCCCTGCATGTCTCTTACCATCTAGCAAGAAACTGCTGCCATCAGTGTACCAGGTCACCTCAGCGTCCGGGACCAGCTGGTCTGTGAAGTCTTGGCGAATCCCAGTTTCTTCCGCCAGGATCTCTTGGCAGGTGTGGAGGATTGGTCATCTTCCTCCAGGGCCAACACATTAGGTTGGCGCCTTTGGACTCTAAAAGCCTGCTGTTTTTGTTTTTCCCTTTCCTTTTTCTGTTTGAGCGTGAGACAATCCTTGATAAGGTGTCCTATCTCTTTACAGTAAGCACATTGATTGGGCTCTAATGGAGGGCAGCGTGGCTTTTTCTCTCCTGTATTCCCCTGAACTACTGTGGCCAAGATCTTAATTAATTCTCTTAGGGTTGTATTTTGTAACCCATCTAAACGCTGGAGGTTTTTTTTTTTTTTTTTTTTTTTTTTGATATCTAGGGCTGATTGGGTTATAAAGGTCATGGTAACAGACCCTCTTATCACTTTGTCCTGAGGATCAAAGGGGGTATATCTCCGTTATCCTTTCTAGAAATGCTGAGAGCGATTTATCAGGACTCTGATTAATTTCTCTTACCTTAGCCAAATTAGTAGGCCAACAGGCAGCCACCTTGAGACCTGCCATTAGAGTCTGGCGATAGATGTACAGATGTTCCCTACCTTTAGGAGTATTTGGGTCCCAGTTAGGGTAGCGCACAGAGAAGAAATCATCAATGACATTTGGCATCTGGGTGGGTACTCCACCCGGTCCAGGAACCAATTTCCTGGCTTCTGTGAGGATCCTTTTTCTTTCCTCCTGGGTAAACAGAGTGATCAATAGCTGGTAACAATCATCCCAGGTGGGCTGGTGAGAATACATGAGCCATCAATGCAGTTATCCTAGAAGGATCCTCAGAAAAAAAAGGGATTGTTATTTTTCCAGTTATACAAGTCTGAGGTGGAGAAAGGCCAATATTGAAGTGTTGGCATTTCTCCTCCGTGACCATCATCTAGCGTTGGCCCGTAAGGCCGGAGGGGAAGTATAACAGCGACATCTTGTGGGCTCTGTGCTCGCTTACTCCGGGCTCCGCGGGTTCTGTGAGCTGGCCCGTCATCGTCATCCGAGGGGGATTCAGGAGAAGCGGGCTAGACCTGAGGGGGAAGTAACCGGAGAAGGAGGAGGAGGAGCAGGGGGAGGAGGCGCATACAGAAATGATGGCAGAGTTTCCAGATCGAATTGAATCAGATCTGTTTGAGATTCAGGGAGAACAGGAGGCAATAGAGGTGGATAGAGACCTGGTGACGAAGACTGAGTTTAACTGGCAAGAGAGCAGCCTGCCCAGGCGGGGCTGGGGGGAGAAAAGGTCTTACCAACTCTGGTGGATTTTCACACAGATCCTGCCAAACCAGAATATAGGGCTGTTGATCAGGGTGGCCGTAGCGACCGGAATGGAAGATCACAGTCTTCACTGCCTGAATCAGAGATGGGTGGAAAGATCCCTCCGGAGGCCATCCCACCTGGTAGGAGGGCCATATTTGGAGAACAAAGAGTTTGTCATTTTTCTTTCTTTCTTTTTTTTTTTTTTTTAACAGTCAAAGAAAGGTTATGTGCTCTCCCTTTAACCTACAGTAAGGGCGAGAGGAGCAGATGTTACTTGTCCCATATTATCGAAATAACCAATGTCCCACAGTATTCCTAGAGGGAAGAAGCAAGCAAAAACAATGAATGCTAATGCAAATAGGTAAACGGGACACATGAAGGATGCTGGCAGGAGGGGGATCCTGCTGAGAAGAAGGAAGTCATTAACAATGAGAGTGCTGTGGGAAAAGAAAAAGAGGTTATGGCGCCAGACACATGGACATAGACAACATCAAATACTAAAATTTAGAACCTAGGTACCAATTATAAGCCGGCAAAAACTCAAAACTCAGCCCGGAACAACATCAGGCAAATTCAAGAACTTAAAACTCAGCCCGGAACGACATCAGGCCAATTAGAATCAGGAGTCAGATCCAAGGGCTCACGCACCTTGGATTGTTCCCTGATCTATAATAACTCCGCGGAGATGTGACTTGTGGCCCAAACCAAATCCCGGAACAATATCAGGAAGAGGGAACGATTCAAGGGCTCATGCGCCTTAAACCACAGTGCCACAGGGATCGCAACGCTCACACGTCTTGTTCCCAGCCACCTAAAACAAACCGAGTGCTCGAAACCCGAGAATGAGAGGAAACAGGAAGACAAAGACATACGAAAAAAGACAAAATTATACGGCCGCACTTACCCCAAGAGGCGCTTTTTCTTTTGGCCTTTGGGGCCTCCCAGCACGGGAGACGATCCCGGACAAGCCCCCAAATGTAAGGGTCAAGTCACCGCGGAAGGAGACCCCAAGAGTCCGTCTTTCATGCAAACTGCAAAGGGCAAGCTTTATTTTCTATGTATACACAGGGCAGTCTGAACACGGAAGAACAGAGCGCGCCTTTAGTGTAGTAGACACAGTTTTTGTTTTTGTTTTTGTTTTTGCGGGGCTGGGGTTCAAACTCACGACCTTGCACTTGCCAGGCAGGCACTTGTGCCTCGGAGCTATCTCCCCAGCCCCAGTAGACACAGTTTTTAAAGGCAAAAACCAAAAGAATGGGGAGCGAGTAAGCAAGTTACAGAAGCGAATTGCATTGATTAGTTTAGGTTGACCCTTAAAATAATTGGTGGGCTTGGGAATATATGAGTTTCCAAAGTAACTAAGAGGAGCAGAACAAAAGGGGCAATTACTTGGCTAACTCTGTGGTTTTAGTTGCATTCCAAGAACACGTGGGTTTTAGCTTTGTTAACTAACCTCTTTCATAAGAATGTTCTTAGGCCAGAGAGGAAATCTTTGTTCAAGCCAAGAACAGGTGGGCTTTAACTATGTTAATTAACCTATTTTACAAGAGTGTTCTTAGGCCAGAGAAGAAATGTTTGTTCAAGCCAGGCCTTTGTTTTAGGTACATGGGTTGTCTAAGCTCTATAGCCCCAAGCCAGTAGGTAGGGCCCCCTTACTGAAAGATGTTTTATTTTTAATTCACATATATGATCTTAAAATTATTTAGACCTTACACTATAGAAATAGTAGGCCTATGTGAACATACAGAGGCTATTTCATTTGAGTTTGCAGTAACAAAGAAATAATCTCCGGCCACTGTGTACCATAGAAATTAAAAAGCTATGAAGGAAAGGAAATGATAAATTAGGCTTCCATTGTGTTCTGATGGAAGATATTTGGCATGTGTAACTTAAACATAGGCTAATATTAAGAAATATAATTTTTATGCTTGACAGGGAAAGATGTGGCTTTCTCTGTTTAGTCATAAATTGGAAATGAAGACAAAAAATGGGCAGTTATCCAGCCATGGTGGTGCGTATGGTAATGCCAGCAATCTAGGAAGCTAAGACAAAGGGATTTTTACTTTGAGCCAAGCCCAGGATTGTAATGCCTTAGGGAGATTCTTCTAAAAATAAAAAAAAAAAAGGTGAATGAGAATGTAGCTTAGTGCAAAGATGTGTTTCACCCTCAGTGCTGAAAATAAAGTTGGACTGTGGGAAGAGTTGGAAATCTGGCTATTTCCTTGGGGTTCTAGGCTAATTGCTACAGAATTTGTAGCTTGACTTTCTGGATTACAAACATGAGTGAGAACTTCATAGACGTATGTGGTTACTCACAATCCATACATTTATTGAGTCTCTTCACTTCACACTATTGAGAAATAACTTAAGATTAAGTGTGAGGGACATTGAGAGTTGATTTATTTATTTATTTATTTATTTATTTATTTATTTATTTATTTATTTTTTGTCTTTTTGAGACAGGGTCTCACTATACAGTTTTAGGCTGGCCTTGAGCTCACTTCTGTAGCCCAGGCTGGTCTCGAACTCACACCGATCCTCCTGTCTCAGCCTCCCAAGTGCTGGGATTACAGGCATGTGCCACCATGCCCAGCTGAGAGTTGATATATTTATACTAAATCAAATTTCATACCTTAGAAGCAGCCAAACTTTAACTGTCATTCTTATTTCTCTATTGGTCTTAATATTATTGGTAGGGAAAAAATGAAGCTTCTGACCTGAAAGACACTTGGATAAGTTCATGCTCTCTAAAATTGAAGAATAAATTTCAGGAACAAAATGGAGGTTTAGAGTAGAATATTTATTAAGAAAGAAAATTTCTGTCCATGAGGAGATGGGGGGTCCTAGTGGGTTACCCAGGAAATTACCTTTTTCAAGGGTCTTACAGGACAAAACCATATGAGAAAGTGGGCCTAAGGCGAAAACCATGGGAATTCGCTTAAGTGGGCATGAGGTGGGACAATATGATGATCAACGAATGAAATTACAAGCACCATTGCTCAAATAAAATTGATTAAATCAGAATCAAATAGGGAAGCAAGTCACATAGCAAGCAAGTATGAATAAGGAATAAGGACTCTTCTTCTTGGGGTTGGTTTTAATGACTTTTTGGGTTCTTAGGTGATTGATACCTGTCTTAGTTATTTGTTACTCAATGTTGGGACAAATACTCAACACTCAAAATGAAGGAAGGAAAAGTTTATTGAGCTCACAGTTACTGGAAGTTTCAATCCATGTTCAGCTGGCCCAAGGCTGAGTGGAACAGGGCAGAAAGGATCCAGTTCATGGTGGCAGAACAGCAATAATCACGACAGAGGGAACCAAACAACCAGGGGAACAGAGAGCCACAGCACGAGTCTGTCACTCTGCCTCTCTTTATATTACATTCAGGGTCTCAACCTCAGCCTATCTGCCTTAGGCTAAACCCATAATCCCAGAAGTACTCAGAACCATAATCCCATTAGTACTAAAACACATAATATCAGTGGATCACGAGTCAAGTCTCAAACTCTAGAAGTCCCCGCCACAGGTTTGCATGAGGTTTTGGGGGGCCAGCTAGACATAAACCATAACAGTACCTATCTAGAATATCAATCCCTAATACGCATCCTTAAGGAAGTAGGTGGCTGAATTTCTTTACCCTTTTGTCTCAAGGTCTGGCCCACAGAAGGGGTACCTGGCTCTTGCAAAGCTGCAAAGTCACTTTGTTTTCCATATATATTGTCCTGGAGGGCCTGGCCTTGTGTGACTGCCTATGACATTTCTATCTAATTTAGTTGCCTATGATATTATGATGAAAATGAAAGAATTTATTTTCTAGAATTGTGAGAGAATTTAACATTTTAGATGTGGAAAACAGGATGAATAAAGAGCAATATGACTTCATGCTTAAGTAAGAAGAGAAAGGCAGAGCACTAAAGTGTCATGCAGGATACCCCAATAAACATCTCCCACAAGTGCACCGTGCTCAATGATTATCCATCTACCAGAGGGCCTGCCAACAGCAGACTTAATCAACTGAGAGACTGTAGTTTCTGTTTTAGTATTAAAAAAAAGAATGACAAGAATGTTGAAGAAAGGAAGGAGAGATGCCTGCATAATTTCAAACAGCCCTGCCAGACAAATATCTCCCACTTTCGTAAGGAAGGGAAAGTTAAGTTTAAGCATTAGCTTTGAAACCCAGTACCCAGCTCAGCAAGGTGAGATAGACCTGTTGCTGGCGAAGTCTGCCCAAGCTTCGCTCCCAGGACTGCATTCACTGGCTGATTCCTGGAGCTGCCTTAGTGTAGGTGTCCTGCATACAATTAACATTTAATTATGCTATATGTTCAGATTTTGTGCTCTGTTGACTAACAGTTCTGTTATTATCAAACACTGAAAAAACAGTCTGTTCTCCCGGTTCTCTCTTCGTAATGGTTTGATTAATCACAAATTAAATGAAGCATTCTGCCAAAATTTATTTTATCTTTGAGTGATTCTAAGCATTCCTCTTGTTCCTTCTGTTTTCCGTGATGGACAAGTTTTTAAAAATTGTTATTTCATATTTCCACGACAAATTTTAAAAAAATCCCAAAGCTGTGGGAAAATTTTTGAAAGGAGATAAAATTTGAACTATCCATAGAAAACTTAAGATTTAGATTATCTGAAAATTACACTTTTTCTGGCAATATTTTCTAACATCTATTTTTCACTAATATAGGTATTAATTGCTTTTCTTTTTTAGAACAGGGATTTACGGAAAGGTTTATTATTCACTTAACTTTTTCTCTGACGGACAGTATTCATATAAAAATAGTCAAATTTTTTCAGAGTTCTGATTTTTTACATTAAAAGGGTAAAAATGCACAAATTCAGATTTATCATCTTCTGATTTTTCTGGATGATTTCATGTTTCACAAAAGATTATACAGGTTTTAACTACAAATAACTTCACGGATTCATTATTGCATGTGTACTAGCCATGTCGGGTTGAATATAGTCTGAAAAACTTCTCTCACTGCTAAATGTTAAAATCCATTGCTTCTGTCATCTGCTCATACCTGGATGTAATGTCCAACATATCACTTAAAAGTGGAAGGATTTCATTTTTCTCATGATTTATGGAAATCCATTCCATGTTAAACTGACTCTAAGGCAGAAACATTGGTCCAAAGAGCATGTTGAAGCAAACAGTCTTAGTTCATGGGGCATGGAAAGCAGGGAAAGAAAAAGTCTGAAAAAGCCACTCGGCCTCAGACACAGTACTCCCAAAGAGACTTCACCAATGACATGGGTATATCTGAAGGCAGTTAGTTAGACAGTAAAGTTCAACTGTCACAGCCTTGCAAGAGTATTATTCATGAATTAAAATTAATATATACTAAGCTAAAAGAAAATGCTACTGCTACTATTGGTATGAGAAAATACTGTGCTTATACACACAGGAACAGTAGTTCGTGACATAATAAACGCACCATCTTCCAAATTTACTAAGAAAGACTTTACAATCTTCTAAGTTTACTAGAAAAGAAACCAGTAATCTAATCAATAGCATCAAAACACAGATAAATACAGAGGTCAGTTTTAAAAATGCAGTTGTGCTCCGAATTTATATTTTGTATTAGTTTATAATCATAAAAAGCAAGTTAAAATTTTTGAGTATATACTAGAAAGTAAACTTGAATGCAAAATGATGATTACTACATCCATATAACTTTTCAACCCCAGTCCAGGAAGCTGGGCAAAGTATGAAATTTTAAGGTAAGAAACAAACCTCAGCCTTAAATGGAGAATCAAAATTAAAAGTTCAGAATTCAAAACGGGGCTTCTACTGTTGGAATTCGAAATAGTTTAATTTAGAACATCTCCATGGTAATATAGAAAACTTGTTCTTAGAAACATATGCTTTGGAAAAATTATGAGAAGGCTTAAAAATAATATAAATACATATTTTTACCAGCAGTACTCAATTATAAATAGTAGTGACTCCAGAGGGAGCTAAACTTTTTTATGTTGTTCAGGTTCAGTGAATATTACAAATGAAACCATGTGAAATAGGATGATATACGTCTGAAAAATTGCTATAAACACCTTTGGCTTCATGATTACTGTTAAAATTCATCTAATTTTCATCTCAAACTGCTTCAAATGCACAACTCAGTGAATCAGTGAGCTGTTGAATCTCACTGTGGAATTGGATAGTACATCTGGAATTATATTATTGTAAATTTTTCTAAAAAAATTTTAAAAAGAAAGAAATTTTTTCCTAAAGAAAGTACAAATGATTCATTTAAAAATATTTTTATAAACTAATGTATGACAGGCCTTGGTATCTCTATAGGATTCTCCAATCCAACCTTATCACATACTTTAAAATATTTCTTTTTATATTATTGAAACTAAGGCATAGGCGATCTTTTTTTTTTTTTTTTTTGATTAGTTGTATATTATCTAGAAGGACGCATCAGAAGTACATAAAGTTCAATGTATTTTATGTTTTTCTGATATATTTTCTAACTTGTGTGTCATTCAATTTGCCTGTGTCAGCAAATAAATTAGGGAAGACCTAATAGATTTTTTTATTTCCTATTTTGAAGTATTCGTTCTAAAAAGTCTATCATTTATAATTAGTTTTTCTCAAAATTTTAATCAAAGTTTTGAGTATTTCCTCATTGTATTATAGTACCAAATCAGCCAACAACACTCACATATTTGATAGGGCATTTATTTTATTGTCCTAATACATAAATAATAGAAAAAGTATTTTGCTGGAACCATAGCTCCTTTACCAATTACAAAAGAAATTTCTGTTAGTTTTCAACCAAAATATTAATGTGTGATTTTTTGTTCATTTTAATGAGAAAAAAGATAAAATGTCAATGAAACAGTTTCAAAACAAGTTAATAGGATAGTTATAAATATTAATACAATATATATTGTTATCTTCACAGTAGTTATTCAGAGGACAAGATGCAGACCTGATATCTTCTTTAAACAATATTAGTACAAACGTTTATTCTCAATGAGCTAAGGCAAACTAACTGTTTATCTATCTCATGCATACATACATTTTTTTTTTCTTTTTAAAGCTTTTCATATTAGGAGAGAATATTATACCATGTCTTTTGTGTGTGTGTGTGTGTGTGTGTGTGTGTGTGTGTGTGCGTGTGTGTGTGTCATTTTTTTTTTTTTTTCAGGACTGGGGATTGAACTCAGGCCCTTGCACTTGCCAGACAAGCTCTTATTCTACTGAGCTATCTCCCCAGCCTCTATACCATGTCTTATAAGTAGATTATAATTAAACATACAGTATGAATCATAAACAAAACTTATAATTAAATAATACTCAGACTATTAATTATATATTAATTAATTAATTTTTAAAGTAAATATTTCAAAATGATATTCAAAAATTCAAATCAAATTGTGATTCCAAATCAGATACTAGAATGTTGTGCGTCATATGTATGAATCTGTAATCAATTCAGAATACTCACATAATATTTGAATAGGTAAATATATACCAAAATATCAACTAAGAAAACGTTTCCATTGTAGTAAAGAATTGCCAAGAAAAAAAAGTGTGAATTTCGCTGCAGTATTTTCCTATTACTTACAAACACCACATTAGTATTTATATTTTTTTATTCTCACTGACTTACTGATTTCCTACTTTTTGAGTAACTATTACTCAAAGGTAGCAAAGAGCCAATAAACCAGAATGAATTGCTTCTTTGCAAATCCAGTGCTGGATGAACCCTCTGAGTACTTAAGACTGGAAATAGAAGAGCTGAAAGCTGTATCTTTGTTTGACCTGTTGTTCTTAGCTGTCTTATCTCTAATGCCAAACGGATATTTCATCTTCTCCCCATCCTAATTTTAGGCACACATAGAAAAGATTTTTTTCTTTTAAAATAGGAAAAAAATTAATCATATAAAGCTAATAAGTATAAAATTATTTCTGTTTAAACCGTATTTTTTATTCCATTATCAATGTAAAATAATTTTAATACCTTCTTAGAGGGAAAAAAGCTAAGCAAGTAACAATAGCTAGGCCTTCTTGTAACCATAATATAGCACATCTACATTAATACAAAATATATTGTTGTCTTCATAGTAGTTACAAAGATAACTACAATCGGTTATAAATTCTAGGCAATATTTGAGTAAAAAATAATTAATGTAGTTAAATAAACTTGAGCTTCCTATATAAAGAACTGGATTACTAATACCGATCTATTAAAATTATCTATCTCAATAACTACTTTAGACATCTCAGCTTTATGTAAATTAGTCTTTATAATTATCTAAGTAGACCAAATTCACTTTAAAATGCTGTAAACATGTTGAGAAATGGTCTTTGATATTCGTGAAGTTACATGCTACACAACGTATTTTATCATCAGAAACAAAAACACTACATAAACTATCACAGTACAAAACAAAATACTGTTTTCTAATTTATGCCCTGTAAACAATGTTGCTTCTGTAAAAAGGCATTTATTAGAATATAATGTGAAAATGTTGCAGTTTGTCTCAGGAAACTAGAAATATTAAATTGCAAGCATGGATTAACTCCAAAAACTGAGCATAAATAACAGTGTGGTAGGCATAGGGAATAAATGATTCACATAGATTTAAAGAGAAATCTTACAAAGACATTTTAGCCACCCCCCCCCTTTACTATACCCCCGAGAAAAGTTTCAGGAAACAAATACACATTCAGCTATCACTTATTAATCAATATGCACTGGTAACATATATATTCAGCTACAAAATAAAAGGAATGCCCTAGATAAAAAAAAAAAAAAAGTCTCACTTCTCTTTGGAGAGGCTAAGATGTGTAGTCAGCACTTGACTTTTTTTCCCAATTAGTTGGAAAAGATGCCATTAAGTTGTCAAATTTTAGTTGCACGTTGAAATGATTTTTTATTTTCATAATTAAGATAATGAAATTGCTAAATAGATAAAGAAGTTATCCTTTTTCATATTATGAAGTACTATTTTTACTATCTAAAAATATAGTAGGTCTATGAGTATTGGATCTAATATGAGTTTAACAAAGATGATGATTTAATTTTACCTGTACGGAATAACTGACATTTTGGATCCACTGAAACCCCAAAATATGCTTTCTCAAGTGTTGGTGTTTTTCTGACAAGTTAATAGCATTGTATACTTTTCGAATTCATTTTTAACAGTGGCCTAGAAGACTTAGAAGGAAATCTAAAAAAAGAACTTAATACAATTAAATGCAATTTAAAAAAATAGTTTGGACCCTCAGCATACTGATACTTGTCATGTAAAGCATAGAAAAAAGCTTAGGCCATGGCCATGTTCACATCTCAGATTGCTGTGGAGCTGGCATGGGATTTACAATGAAATAAAGACTGGTTCCTTGGAGAGTACACTGGTATTTTTTTTTTTCTGTGTGAGGTCTCACTACGAAGCTCCCACTGTAGAGATACTCCTGTTTTCTGCCTCCCAAGTGCTGGGATTACAGATGCACACCACCACGACTGGACTCCATCACTGGTTCAGCTGCGCAGTGCAACATATGGTGTCAGGGATTGAACCCTGGCCCCTGTGCTTCCCTAAGCAACTGCTTAGTCCATTGAGCTATACCTTACACTGGCAATATTATTGGAGACAAGAATGGCGTTGCTAGAGATGTAAGAGGCAATTTTAAAATGTGACAGTATGTATTGATTAGATTGGGGTATGTTTTGAGTGTATACAAAAAGACAACAAGATAGATTACTTATGTAGTGATTTTTGTAAGTAAATGTATTCTAGATAAGAGATTGAGACATGACAAGGTATGAGTTCTGGATGCATATTTTACTGATGATTTACCTGGAGTAGATATTCAGCAGCCACAAGTTAGGGAAAACAATGTCTGGGTTAAATGTGTATCAACCATTGGGGCCCGGCAGAATGCCTCAGTGGTCTGAAGCGCTTGCTTAGGAAGGCTTGGGTGGCTGCAGGGACCGCGGTTCGATCCCCGCGGCATCATATGCTGCGCCAGCCCTACCCTCAGGGCAGGCTGAGCCGGCCATTAAAATAAATAAACAAAAAAAAAGTGTATATCAACCAAGAGTGTGAACAAAATTCACATATGAAGCTGAAAACGGGAGGAAAGATGAAGCAATGAACTTGCTACTGTTGACAAGTTGGGTAGGTTCCAAGAGTTTGACACATCCTAGGAAAAGAAGTTTTTCAGAAGGTGAAATATATCAAAAAGATACTAGTTAAAGATATCCATAAGACTCGGTAACAACCTGAACTTGGTATTTGCTGCTGTTTTGTGAAGTTTTGGGGCAGAAAATAAATTGCATCGTTTGAAGATTTTATGGGCAAAATCAAAGTAGGAACACTAAAGGGCAAAAAAAGATTATAATAATGGCTCTCTTAGAAGCTTTCACTTAGACACCCAGAAAATAAAACCAATATATCACGGCATCAAAGGATCAGGCTTACAAAGAGCAGTAGGAGAGATCAAAATAGTTTCATATTCTGGAGGAAATAAAACACTGAGAGAAATGCTGGGAACACAGTTAAAGAATGATCAATTCGTTTACCTGAGAAGAAAGGTATGTGTCATGCATAAGAAGGATGATTTTAAACATATTTTTTCCTACATTTTCAAGTGTGACAATTGGATAAAGGGATGGAAAGTGATTGCAGAAAAATTCAGAGGGATAAAGTATGGGAAAATATGCGTATCTGAGAAAATATATATTTGTGTATGCCTTCACACTAGTGCATACATTACATTGAATTCTCTGTTTAGAATTATGTTTGTTATGTTTGGATGTGCAACAAAATAGAGGTAGACTATGGGAGAAGTACAAACTGCTGAGATACTTTATAATTGTTCATTATAAAAATGTATATTTATTTATTTATTTATTTATTTATTTTGTCTTTTTGAGACAGGGTCTTGCTATGCAGTTGAGGCTGGTCCTGCGCTCACTTTTGTAGCCCAGGCTGGTCTCGAACTCGCACTGATCCTCCTGCCTCAGCCTCCCAAGTGCTGGGATTACAGGCGTGAGCCACCAAGCCTGGCTAAAAACGTATATTTAAAAAGTACTTAAGGTGAGAATGGGCAGCAAGAATTTGTGGGAGGATGAAACTGGTAAGCTTGAGTTTCCTCCATTATGCTCAAAGCTATTGTAAGAAAAGAATAAAAATATAGGCTTACCTGATAGGAGAGTGTATCGGTCAGGGGTTTACTTAGAGGAACACAATAGGTATAATGTAAGAAATGGATATTAACACAAAATATAAAATTTATAAGGAATTATAAGATTGGCTTACAATAGTCAGCCAGAGTTAGATGAGGAAGTGCGCACAAGGCATCTGCACGCTCCGGACTGAAGAATTCAATCCCAAGGTCTGGACTTCACTGCAGCACTCTGTGTAAGTCTCTGTCGGCTGATGGGTCTGCAATGGAAGACTGAAGTGTCTGTAATAGACGCTGAAGCATCTGTGAAGGATGGCGAAAGATCCAAGCTGGAGGTCGAAGAGTCTGCCCTGCAAGCCAGACGATGAAGTCCAGTCTGAATACAAAGACTGAAGCTTCTCTGACGAAGTGAAGTGTTGACGCCTTCTTTAGCCCTTTAAAAAATCTTTTTGTGCTCAGTCATTCTGACGTGGGTTCATTGCACCCGAGGGTGGAACCAATCATAGCCCAGGATGGGCCCTTGATCCCACTCTAGGGAGAAATGCAATCATATCCTAGGCGGGCCCTGGTCACACTCTAGAGAAGAACCAATTGTACCCCAGAGTGAGGCTTCCACCAACAGGGAACTGGGCTGCTGAGTCATTCAGCCAAGTTGACACATTGTACCAACCACTACACAGAGATTTCCAATCAGAATTAGTACACAAATTAGGAGAAGGCAACCTACTCAGGCCCCCCTTCTGTTCCCCTCTGGGACGGAAGCTTTCTTTCCCAATAAATTTTCTATTCTAAACCTCCATCTTATTCCTAAAATTCATTCTTCAGTTTTGGAGAACATGAACTCGTCCAAGTGTTTTTTAGGTTAAAAGATCAGTTTTTCTTCCTACATCAATTGGAGGTCATCCACGGAGATCACTGAGTTTGCTCTTCTTCCACAAGTTATGGATTGGGACTTGCTTAGGTAGCATTTTCACGCTTCAAATGTTAAAATGTCTTTGCTCATTGCTCATAATTGCTCATATTTTGTTAAATAGCTTACATTTTCTTATGTTTTGCCTTTTATATGATTTTGCTAAAATTTGGTCAAAATATTGTTAAATCTACAATAAAACGTGGAAATGTTATAAGGTTCTGATATTTGTTTAATAGGACATTTTATGACTGTTGTATATTTGTATACATTGTATTTGAACTTTCCTAAAGATACTGGTATTCCTTGACTTTAGACAATGCTAGAGAGTAACATCAATAAACCTGTTAGTGGATTTCATATAAACTTCTGTAAAATGAGAACTTTAAATCTAGCTCAGTCTTTAAAAATATACATACTTATATATAAAACACAGGTCTCCTTTTGTCAATTAAATGACATTAGGATGGCAATCGTTCTTTTTTTTCCAATTTTTTTATTGATTAAATTTAACAATGGTTATATTACATATTTTCATCATCAGATCAGTTTAGATTAATATATATAGGTATATAAGATTGATCAAATAATTAAACATTAACCTTTCTAAATCCAAATTACTTTTTTTTTTTATTTTCCCCCTTCTTTTCTTTGAAAGTTGACATATTGCATATTGTCATCACAATCATTCTATAGAGTACAGTGTGTGGGCATGACCTGCCTCCCTATTGACGTTGCATAGAAAAAAGAAAGAAAGAAAGAAAAAAAGGAAAGAATATACTTCTCTTTGGACTAAGAGGAAGCAGATACATACACAGTCAAAGGTTTTGCAATTGCAGTGTGCCACCAGTGAAGCTTGTGATGTTGGAGGCTATTGATGTTGGATTGATGTTGGAGGCCGCCTAAAGCTCATCTCACCAATCTAACTCTGCGTTCCATGCATTGTAATTAAGGATTTTTTCTTTCTTTTTTCTTGCTGGGTGGTCAAGGGCAAGTCGAACCAAGACCTGTATAACAAAACATTCATTTTTTTTTTTTTTTGTATCTTCCAGGGTCAAATCCCCTCAGGATTAAATTTGAGACCATAGACAGTACTTTGTAGAACTGTTGTTAGTGTTAGCCTTCGGGACAAGTCACAGCCATTGCTTGGCCATTTTGCTTTCTGTGAAAGCCTGAGAGAATGATTTTCTCTGGGTGACTCTCCTTAGACGCACTGCAGTTCATTCATCCCTTTCCTCTGAGGTCCCATAATCTCCTTGACCAGGAAATTTGGGACACCTCTGAGTTATAGGATATTACAGCACAGGTTCTCTTATATCCTGGGTCTTTATTGACCT
>PVJA010045687.1:0-15508 GCA_004027025.1 Myocastor coypus | reverse complement strand
TGGTATGATAGTTCTACTGTTGCGTTATTAAATGATGCTATTTGTACCATTATGGGTAATTGGCATGTTTAAGAGCTAGAATGGTTACAAGAGATCAGCTGGGGGGGGGGGGATCCAACTGATTGGTCAGAGGTGTGCGGGGCACACTAGATATGGAAAGCAAGGTGGCTTTCCCAGAAATTGGCCAAATTTTCAGTGTTCTTTCTCTTTTTATATATTTGTCCAGCTAATCTGAATCCTCTCTTCATATTCTTGTGCCTCTCCTTTTCTCTAGACAATGCTCATACTTTGTTTTATGTGTAAAGCTGCACAACTCATGATGTTACATAAAAACCCCAGGAAAACAAATTTTTGAAATTTGTTCTCTATTTTGTTAGCAGATGGATTATATATTGTAAAATATCTACATTTTCCAAATACTATTGCAATTCTAAAGCAAGCTTTCACATTCCTGAATAGTTATGTGATAATTGACTCCCTGTAAATTGAACCTTGAATTCACCAGGAAGGTTAATTTAAGGAACCCAGTAGGTGAACCCTATCATATGAAGATTCCTCCTATAAAATGAAAACTCTATCCAATATTCCCGTTTGGGTCAATTTGACAACTTGTACTTTTTTATTTCCTGAGTTGTTCTTAAATTGGAACATACCTGTACTTGATCTTTAAGACAGTGCTGAAATCACTACTGAATACCTTTGCTTTCTTTTTCCTCTTAGCTGAGTATAATAATCTAGGGGAAAAATGAGCTAACAAGTCCTAGCTTGTGCCACTGTAGCTTACAACTGGCTAACACATAATCCAGTGTTTCAAAGTGTAATGCCCAAACCTTGTTATGATATTTTCCACAGCCTTCTTTCCTAACAGCCTGTTCACCACTCCTGCAGTTCAATTGATACTGCCGTCAAATGCACAGTACTCTTGTGAGAACTCAATGGTTGTTATAGATCAAGTGTGCATGTTTGCAACTGTATCATTTCCTCTATCAAAGAGGGAGACAAGGAATCGTTCCCTTATTTGATTTTGGAGTCGTGTCCAGTGAGTTCTTTTAGAGATGTACATCTGCAGAAGCACAGAGAGAAACTGGCATAGAAACAATAAATCCTAGGTCTCCCTGCTTCATTATTTTTGTTTACCAAAAATTTTCTAATCTCATTTATCTCTTTCAGCAACAATGTTACCATGATATACTTAAAGGCATAAAAAATCCAGAGTGCTATCCAATTATATACCTCACAATTTTTATTTCATTAAGACCCTGATTCAGATTTAATACAGCTAAAAAGACATCAGCTCTATACATTCCTGTTTCTTTTTATACAGTAACACATTTACACAAAACACATGCACCTGATTATAGGAAATCAGAAATTAGTCCCACATACAATGGATTCTCTTTTAACCACCCACTCTACATTTATAGTCCACTTTAAGGGCTCTGTGCCTAGAGTTGGCAGCTCTAGGAACAGTGAGATCAGTTTGTCTACAGTTGTTCCCAACCTTTTTTGGCTCTTGTACACCTACACTTGCTTCTAAAAATATACCCCACAGTCTGGTGCTCAATGGAATGAAAATCTTCCTGAGCTAATAGAATGTAAAATGCAGGAGGCAATGGATATGGCTCTACATTTTAGGATACTCAATTTGTGAATGCAAATGACACAATTGACCCAGCACTAAAAGAAAGAGGTGGGCTGGGGAGATAGCTCTCACTACCAGTCTGAGCTGCATAGTGAGACCCTGTGCCAAATACATTTAAAAAAAAAGAATTAAAAAAGAAAGGGGCTTTGGCTGTCTTTCAAAGATGGGACAGATTTACATTCATCAATCTACATCCCAAGGGTGGCTTTTCCTGTGACTGAGGACATGCTTTTCAAGAGCTGCCTAACCAACAGAAATGGTGCAGCCAGTAGTTGCATTAATAAAAGAAAACTTTTTTGGAGAAGGACTTAAAACCATGGTTTTGGTCTTCTTAGTATTATATTCTAATTGCCTGAGTTGACTAGCTGCAGATAATTTCTAAGGAAAATATAATCTTAAACCAGAAACAAAAAATGCATTCCAGTACACAACACTGACACATCTTTCGATCTGAATGACCTGCATTTAACACTGAACCAATTCCAAACTTGCCACCTAACTTCATTTATCTGAATAATTTTAAAACTTATGCCATTACTTTCAATCATTAATTTTATTTATTGTGAATTCCAACTATTTATACACATATTCTGCCAATTGCAATGTACTTCTGAGAAATTTTTAGCAAATATTGCTGTCATTTACTGTAAATTTTCATTTACATTTTTGGCCTTAAATTGGGCCATAAAAAGTTAATTGGGGCCAAGCATGGTGGTGCATGTTTGTAATCCCAGTGCTTGAGAGGCTGAGGCAGTAGGATCACTGAGTTTAAGGTCATCCTGGGCTACACAGTGAGTTCAAAGCTAGCCTGAATTACATTGTGAGACCCTGTCTCAAAAAAAAAAGTTAACTGAGACTACTTTTCTTATGGATGTATATCAATTCTATAGTATATTCACTGATAAGAATTCCAGGTCAGGATACAAATAAGAGCCTAACAACCTTTAGGATGACTTTTAGGGAGGTTTTATTAGTTATTTGGAATAAAGTTCATAATTACCCCTTGACTCAACCCATTTGGTGGGTTTTATCATTATCATTCTGTTAAAGTATATTAAACAAGACTAGTGTATAAAAAAGTAAAGCCATATTAATATATTGAACTGTAAAAGGTTCAAGTCAATAGCTTCCAACAATGTCAGTTGAGCTGATAACCCACTACTATTATGAGCTATTGGACTATATATACAGCTACTTTCTTAGTTCAGTGAGAAGATAAAATTGTACTGATAGTATTTACATAAGATATCAAGTCTGCATCTTGGACTCTGAACAAATAGTAAGAAGACAACAATATGCAATGCATTAATTATTGGAACTGTCCTACTATCCTGCTGTGAAACTGTTTCATTGCTATTTATCATTAAAATTAATTTAAAAAACAAGACTAGTGATTAAAACTCCTCTCAATTTGAGGCCAAGGAGATAGCTCAGTGGAATAAGTGCTTGTCTGGCAAGCGCTAGGTCATGAGTTCCATCCCTGGTGCCACAAAAGAACAAAACAAAACAAAACCCTCTCAATGTATGTCTTACTTCAATTTACCCCCATTTTTGGAAGTATTTAAGGAGCTATTTTTACTAAATTCCAAAAAGGCACAAATAATAAAGGTTTTCTGAAGGAAAATTGGCTGAATTTGAAGTTAAGAAGTGAATGTAACCTTCCTAGCATCCCAAGTAAATTTAGTAGGGTTAATTTTATGAGAATTTGTGTGAACAATTAAATTAAATATTTGAAAATATGGTGAGAAAAGAAAGCTTAGTTTTATGTTGCTGATAATACAGTGCACATTAAGACAAGTTGGGGGCAAATATTATATTAAGGTGAAGTTATAAAATCATCACATGTGGATTTGACCAACTTTACTCCTTTTTTTCGCCTACAGAACTCTCAGTTCTTTTTTTTTCCTTCAGCACTGGAGATTGAACTTAGAACTTGACCTTGCCAGGCACACACTTATGCCACTGAGCTTCCTGCCTTGCCTCAGAACTCTCAGTGTAATTCAGACACTAGAAAACAATACAGTAAAAGATCACTTAGTTATAGGTAGATGACTTTTGATTTATGCCTTCAACTTCCATTTACATTTCTTGAGAATCACTAGCATGTATTTGCTGACTAAGGATATTAAATAGAAAGGTTTACCCTGGAGTGTACACTTTATTAGAAAAATTCACCAGTGCTATAGGAGTTGCTTCAGAAACTTCAGATTTATTATAAAAATAGATGTAGATGATTTTGAAACAATATTTTAAAATGAATAAACAAAAATAAGTTCTTGGAAGAACAACAAAAAAAGATTGTATTTCTCACGGTACTTGAAAAGGCTCCACTAGATAGACTTAAAAATACATAATACTCAGTGTTATGACTAGTACTTCTCAAAACAACTAAAGTCATCAGAACAAGAAAAGTCTAAGAAATTCTCACAGCCAAGAATAGCCTAAGGAGATATGATGATCCTGGAAGGGATCCTGGGCAGAAAAAGGACATTAGTAAGGCAATGTGAATAAACTGTGGACTGTAGGCAATAATAATGTATCAGTATTGGCTCTTTACAACAAATGAATCACGTTTAGGAAACTAGGAGGTATATACAAACTCTGTACTGTCCATTGAATTTTTTGGTAAATCTAAAAGTGCACAGGGGCTAGGGAGATAACTCCATGGGACAAGTGCCTGCCTGGCAAGTGCAAGGTCATGAGTTTGAACCCTGGTCCCACAAAATCAATCAATCAATCAATCAATCAATCAATCAATGTGCTCTAATGAAGTTTATTAAATTAAAAAAGAGTTATAGTTTTGAGGCTATTTTAAATGATTCCATTAATGAAAAATTCCTGGTACTGAGGGACTGGCTCATGAGCATGGATTAAGGGCAGAGGCTTTAACCCTTAGCTGACAACAGGCCAAGGACTTCACTGTCCTCAGAAATCTAACTCACAAGGCCTCAAATCAGAAACCAAAATCCCTTTAGTAAATATCAATGAGAACGATGAGTCATTAAGACAATAAAAGTAAAGACTGTCTAATTTTCTTTATATCAAATAGTACAGCTCTAATGCACATTGCGGACAGCACATTTTCTAAGCACTGAAATCTCTCAGTGCTGAAGCGGAACAAATAATTGTACAGGGTCAAGCGAGCCCCTGGGAGCCACATCTAGGAAGAACTTGTAAGCTGCAGAACCCTGCCTTGCTGCATTAGAGATTCCTAGCTCAGACACCACAACATATTCTGTTGCTTGACGCTATCATTTTACCAACAAAACACAAATCTGACTCCATCCTCTTCTTGCCTGAAGATTCTTTAAGAATCGAGGGTCATGAGTCTTATTTTAACAGCTAGGTTATGAACTCTGACAGTTTCTGAAGACCATCATTAATTTTGGTCAGTTTAATTTTTTCATTTTGAAATTTGTTGATCTTAAACATTCATTCTTTCATTAAAATTAAATCTATTTATGGACTATGACCAGATACTTGGACGGTGGAAGAAATTTACTAGGGTGAACATTCTGAACTAATGAAACAGTTTAGATGAACATGAAATAATAGAAATGTGAACGACGTTCACATAATTTCATTAAAGGAAGATATTCTGGATTTAACCGTGTGCTCCCTCTAGTGGTCTACTGGTTAAAATGGAAACCTTATATAATAGCTCAGTCTGTTCCTCTTCAATTCGCTGGAACTCTGACACTGCTTATCTGACTTTGTGAGCACTCTGATCTCTGCTGTGTGGAATCAACCTCTCTCTCTCTCTCTCTCTCTCTCTCTCTCTCTCTCTCTCTCTCTCTGATTTTAGAGTATTTATGAAGATATTACCATTTATTTCATGAGGACTTGCCTTGAAAAGGCCTTAACTAATCTCTTTAGTAACTTAATTCTGTATTTCCTCAAACATTTTAACATTCTGTAAGTCTTCCGGTAACTCCACAAGGGACAGCCTCCAAAGGAAATCAATGTTTCTCACTCTTATGTCTCCATTCCATCCATTTCAATTTGCACACTTATTCATCCTGCAACAAATTTTTCTTTCCCTTTTTTTGGTGGGACCAGGGTTTGAACTCACAACCTTGCACTTGCCAGACAGGCACTTGTGCCACGGAACTATCTCCCTGGCCCCCTGCAACAAATTTTTATTGAGGGTTTACAATGTGCCAGATAGAGTTCTATGCATTGAAACTGTAAGACTGAACAAAAAACGATAAAATTTTCTATTTCAATGAAGCTTATGTTCTAGTGTGCATGTGTGTAGGATGGAAAATAAATATAATTTATGAGTGAATTCAGTAATTTTTCAGATGAACACTAGTATGGAGGATGGCAACATAGAAAGGGCAATAGGAGAGGTGATTTGGGGTTGTAAACTTTAAAATGTGGCCCAGGAAGGCTTCACTAAGAACGTGATATTTGAACAACAACCTGAAGGAAGAGAGGGAGAATTCTATGGGGAAGAACAATGCAGCAGTGGGGACAGTAAGATCAGAGGCCAAGATGGGGGACGATACCTGGTATGTTCAAGGTATACAAGGAGGTGAGCATCTGCGTAACAGAGAAGAAAAAAGAGAAATAGTTTTACCGGGAAGAGGAGGCCAGGGGGTATTAGGCAGGATCCTGCATGCTGTAGCACCACTTCGACTGTTACTTTACATGAGACAGGAAGCCAGTGTACTTGTTTTGAGCAGAAGAGTGACAAGATCTAATATATGTTGTGAGATGATCATCCTGATTACTGTGTGGAAAATAGACCAAAGAGGGACAAGGCCAGAAGCAAGAACACTTAGCTGGTGCGGGGGGGGGGGGGTCTGTAGATAAAGGCCAAGAGAGTGAGGCTAGTGCTTTGGACTAGAGTGATAGTCCTGGAGGTACCAAGACATAGCAAACTTGAGATGTATTCTCAAGATGGCACTGATGGGCCTTTCAATAAACTGAATATAAAGTGTGAAAGAAAGGAGACAAAGATGGTACTAACATATTTGGCTTGAACAACCAGACTGGAAGAGAATGGGGTAGGTTGGTTTTGGACATACTAATTCAGGCTGTCAATCAGATACCCCCCAATCTAGTCCCAGCACTGTCTCCTATTGGTACATTTGTCTACTCACACTTCTGTCTGTCCAAGAGTCTTTGGAACCTCTATATGGTTCTTGATACGTTATTTTCAGTCTCAGGTGGAAGTATCATTTTCAGTTTACTGAGGCAAGGCACTGAGGCTTTTCTTAAAATTCCCTTCTCTTTATCTTCAATAACCAATGGATCACCAAATTCTGTCAATGATCATTCTCCAGTTCCGTCTTTCCTTTTCACATCTGTTATCATTACCTCTGTTCACATACTTATGATCTCTTCCCTGTCCACAGAGCATAGTAGTCTGATCTCTTTCCTTTGTCACATGAATGGGCAGAGCATTCCCCCTGATCTACAGTTAGGGGGCGGGGATGGAGGTAAGAGGCAAGGTCTAAATAAGAGCATAACTCATTCTCAGTCCTGCTCCTTGAAACTAAAAGTAAACACCAAAATTATGCTTAAGAGACAGGCTGAGGCAGAGTAGGGCAAGCATATCAATGACAGGATTACCAGATCAGTGTCCCCTTGAATAGTCCATCAAAATAGTTTAATACTTCTGAATGACTTTGTCAATGAATCAAGCAGTTGGCCAGCCTTGGTGTTGCTGGAAGTCTAGTACCTCTTTCACAAATTAAGTCATCTCTCAGCCTTAGATGACTGAGATGAGTTGCAGGCTACAAGGTAGCTGAAGTATTCCAGAGAGTAGTGAAAGACTGGATGAGTGACCATGCAAGAAGAATGGCCTGGTGTTCAAGAAACTACTGACATAGGTGGTCGGTGGGTAGATGGCTTAATTCCACATCAAAGGTTTCTAGGTAAGAGTCCTTGAATTTTGGCTTAGGCAGATGGGTTGTGTCAAAAGGCATCCTAGCTGGTGTCATATACTGGCATAAGCTATTCAACAGAAATTATATATATATATATATATATATATATATATATATATATATATACACCTCCATAATAATAAATACTTTCTGGTGCTTCTTATGTACCAGGGATGATTCTATGTGTATTATGTATATTGTTTCTTGTACTATTTCCAGTTACTTTGTGATGCAGGCACTATTATTATTCCCATTTTACAGATGATGAAACTGAGGAAAAGAAAGGTTAAGTGAATTGTTCATGGTCGTATAGTTACAAAGGAATGGGACTAGAATTCATATGGGTCTCAACCTTATGGTATGGTGTATGGTGAAGGCTAACTGGATGTGTTCTTGAGGAGTCCAAACTGGGGTGGTCCAGTTATTGACCAGATTTTAGGTTGCTAACAGTTTCAGCAACTAACCAGGACCATAGCTGCTAGAAACAATTGATGGAGTAAAGATGAAAGGTGGGTGAAGTTCTGGGAGGAGGGGTATAGTGAGGAGTCTAATTGTATTATATGTTGCAGCAGGAGTCTAATATGTTAGCTGCCTCCTACCTGGCTAATTCACATGGCTGTGCCTGAAGAGCAGATGGCTGTGGCATGTGTGAAAAAGAATAGACCTAGATGAAAAAGGCAGCAGTGGCCAGGAGGGATTGAGCAAATAAAGTAAAGGGGGTAAAAGAGAATCCACCACTAGTTTGAAGGTGTAATACATATGGAAAGAGGGATAATCTGCAATGAGGTTCATTGGAACAAGGCATCAAAGGCCTGAAGGTTACCTCAATTATGGATATCAAATAGGTATACTAAAGGTTAGGTCAGATGTGGGGTAAACTGTTATTATTTGGTCTCTTTGTGCCCCCAATGCCTCATGCAGTTATGGGGTGGACTTCTAGAGCTTGCGGTTAATTCATGATACAGTGTTGGGATTATGGTGAGTGCTGCTGGGATTATGGGCATGAGTGCTACACCCAGCCTCGGAGG
The DNA here is from genome assembly GCA_004027025.1 of Myocastor coypus. Classification (NCBI taxonomy): domain Eukaryota; kingdom Metazoa; phylum Chordata; class Mammalia; order Rodentia; family Myocastoridae; genus Myocastor; species Myocastor coypus. Next base: position 6,941 of record PVJA010045687.1, on the reverse strand, counting down.
GGATAGCCTGAATGCAACCTATAGAGTGACAGGCTTGCTCTCTGTTGTCGTTGTTGCTACTACTCCTCCCTTTTGCTCTTTGCTGTTCCCTGCAGCCATGAACTGCTGCCATCTGCCATGTGCCACTCTGCCTTGGAGCTAGCTGATTATGGACTGAAACCTCTACAAACTGTGAGCTAAATAAACCTTTTTTTCCTTCATTTTGGGTGTTGGGTATTTTGTCCCAGCAAGGAGGGAAAATTAACTGAGACATAAAGCAAAAGATTGAGTTTTAAACTCTGCTGTGTGGCCGGGCATGGTAGTACACACCTGTAATCCCAGCACTTGGGAGGCTGAGGCAGGAGGATCGGTGTGAGTTCGAGACCAGCCTGGGCTACAAAAGTGAGCTCAAGGCCAGCCTGAATGGCACAATGAGACCCTGTCTCAAAAAGACAAAAAATCAAACAAACAAAACAAAACAAAACAAAAAAAACCTCTGCTGTGTCTCAGAACCACTGGGGAAGTGATAGTTACAAATTTATATACTTAGGTGACATTCTTAGAGGGTTTGATTTAAGCATCTTTTTTTTTTTTTTGATTTTTTTTGAGACAGGTTCTCGCTATGCAGTTGAGGCTGGCCTTGAGCTCACTTTGGTAGCCCAGGCTGGTCTCGAACTCGCACCGATCCTCCTGCCTCAGCCTCCCGAGTGCTGGGATTACAGACGTGCGCCACCACGCCCGGCTTTAAGCATCTTTTTAAAAAAATTTTTTTTCTTTCTTTGTTTATTCACTTATTTTCACGGCCGGCTCAGCCCGCCCCGAGGGCAGGGCTGGTGCAGCATGTGGTGCCGGGGGATCGAACTGCGGTCCCTGAAGCCGCCCAAACTTTCCCAAGCAGGCACTTTAGACCACTGAGCCATCCCGCTGGGCCCGATTTAAGCATCTTCAGGAATAAGATGTGGGAAGTCTGCAGACCACATTTCAAAACACACTCCATCACACTGTATGCAGTTTAAATAGGCAGTGCTGGCCTGTTGGAAGTGGTGACCATGGGCACAGGCACCTTCAGTTCTCAATAGAATGGGGCACCTCTGGACTGCCTCATGATGGACATGCACCTTTTTTTTAGACATGGATCTTTATGCTCTATGACAATTGCCTGCTATCCATGCTATGGCTGGGAACAGTTTATTGTAACATTCTCAGGCTGGCTTGCCCTTGATACTCTATAAACTAGAGATGAAAAAATTTTTAGACCTTTCAGTGAATGGTAACAGATCAGGATATGGCATGCATGCCATGGTTTTGCCACCAATGCTCTAAACTCTGAAAGTCTGTCCTGGGTGCTCCAGGCTACAATGGTTTGAGTTCCATGATCATAAGGTTCTTGTCCCTATTAACGTAGTGTCTTATTATCTTAAAAGTGGCTGGTTTGATCAGCAAGTGACCTTGGTTAGGATCAACTTTCTGGAGATCTTGAGCATGGGCAGTGATCAAAGTGCTCAGGTCTTCCCATGACAGGACAACACCTTCACCCAATAGTTTCCAGTTAATAGCATTTTTAAGGCTTTACGCCAGAGGTGAGGTAGAAGCAAGTGTAATCTTAAGCTACTGCCAGGTCATTTTTATGTCTGGGAAACAAATTCCTTTCTCTTAAGGAACAGATTTTGGGGTAGACAAGATGCAGAGGTGTTTGGTGAATTCCTGGTGGTATCAAAGGATTTCTAACATCTTTAATCACTGTATGAAACCCCATTTCAAAAACACTTACATCTTACCCAATACTCTATTGTAAAGTCCGGCGGAACTTTCACTTTTAGGGGCTTGGCCTTCAAGTGGTGCTACTGTAATCACATTACTACTCAGTCCAGAGATTCTGTTACAATATAAGTGAATCTATCAAAATGTTGTCCAGGTAATTTCAACAACTGTCTCTGCTCTGGGAGAGTAAGCTCTCATTCTCTGGAGCATGGCGGGAATGCCGCTTAGCAGTTAGTTTTACTTGATCTTTCTTGACCTAAATTAAGTTTTAGATGCACCTGGAGCATAGCTGTGTGAAGGCTAGAATCTTACAGAATTACTATAAAAGGCTTCAGATTTTGGATAATGACTACACTGGAGAGAGTACGATCTTGACAAGGAAATGCTACCTGCTTTTTACTTTCAGAAAGAGTCTAAAGATCAGTGTGAGGGGCCGGGTGTGGTGGCACATGCCTGTAATCCCAGCACTTGGGAGGCTGAGGCAGGAGGATTGGTGCGAGTTCAAGATCAGCCTGGGTTACAAAAGTGAGCTCAAGGTCAGTCTTAACTGCAAAACAAGACCCTGTCTCAAAAAGAAAAAGAAAAAAAAAAAAAAGATCAGTGTGAGGAAATAGAGGATCTGATGAAACCTGCTCCAAAATGCTCTCCAAAGCTTTTCTCTAATAGAAGGCCTTGGTTTTAGACTAAGAGCATCTGTTCCTTTGGTGATAAGACAAGTCCTTGATATCACAGATATCATCTAGTCACCGTTGCCCATTAAGGGAGGTCCCTCTGTTTTTTGGTGAGTAGCATCATGTGCCATTTGAGTATAAGTTGGACCCTAGTGGTATGAAGGTTCTGTTGAACAGGGAATTCTCTGTGACTGGGGGTAGAATAGGAGGCTATAGGGGTGCTGGCACCCAAACTCTGACAGAGAGAAGGATGTGACTTTTGAGGACCATGGTGAGTAGTTGCTTTCAGCCACAAGTGGCATATTGACAATGGGAAATATAAGTATAGTGAATAACAATACCAGGCCTGACTTTAGCTGGACAGGCAGTTGGATCTGCTGGACCAGGGACTTGTCTGAATATTTGCTTTAGATTCCCCTGAATATTACCCAGTAAAGATATAATTAATGACTTTTATTAAACATGTGCCTGGTGGCCCACTGCAATTGCAGAACATTTGACTGTATATGTATCTGCTTCCTCTTAGTCCAAAGAGAAGTATATTCTTTTCCTTTTCTTTTTCTTTTTTTTTTCTAAGCAACATCAATAAGGAAGTGGGTCATGCCCGCACACTGTACTCTGTAGAACGATTGTGAGGACAATATGCAATATGTCAACTTTCAAAAAAAAAGAAAGGGGAAAAGAAAAAGAAAAAAAAGTAATGTTGATTTAAAAGGGTTAATGTTTAATTGTTTGATCAATCTTATATACCTATATGTATTAATCTAAACTGATCTGATGATGAGAGATAGCTGTTTGTTTTTGCTTTTTGGGGATCGGGATTCAAACTCACAACCTTGTACTTGCCAGGCAGGCACTTGTGCCACAGAGCTATCTCCCCAGCCCCTGATCTGATGATGAAAATATGTAATATAACCATTGTTAAATTTAAACAATAAAAATATTAAATTAAAAAAATAAACGTGCTATATTCTAGGCTGTCTTCTAAGCTCTCCAATGTAATTATCACATTTAACTCTTACTCTCTTATATGGTAGGTACTGTCAGTATGTCCAACTTATGAGAACACTGAGGCACAGAGATCTGATGCTTAATGGGGCTAGTAAGTGATGAGAAGTTGGAATTCTCTATGTGACAATGATTCTGTGGAATAGTGTCTTTTCAACTTGTATAAAGACTACAGGAAAACCTCATCTCATGGAGGTTAGACATAGACATGCCAGAGGCTCCAACCATGTCTTAGCTAGCTTCTACTCTGGCAGCCTATTTGGAAGTTTTCTGATGGAGGTGCTGATATCCCATGGTTTAGACATGTATTTACAGGATGATCTTTGCTACTACAGTTAAGGCCTGTTGCTTTTGTCTGGTGATGCGTCTATTCTGCAGACATCACTATGGAACAGGTGTCAATGGCAAGTGATAGGGACAGGCTCTCCATCGATGAAGGAGAGGTCTGCCTTAGTGCTGAAGTAATGTAGTTGACTTGAAATCCAGACTTTCTTTCTATGTGGTTATCTATTTGTAAAGGCGGGAGCTGACATACTACGGGGGGTGGGGGGGGAGGTAGAGGTTTGGCTGCTTGTGTAGCGAATAACACTGTGCATAAAGCTCATTGGGGAATTAAAACTACAGTATAGTTCACTTTCATTTATTGGCCCTGATGTATAAGGAAGTGAAATTCCTGAGACTATAGCTCTAGTACCTTAAATCCTAACTACTGAATGGGTAGTAACTTAGAGCTAAAGATCTTGTTCTACGTTCTTATAGAATTTCTCAAGACCTAGAATACAGTGCTCTGTCATTCACTGCCCCCAAGTGGAAGTATGAGAAACCAACAGCATTCCAGGATGAAAACTGCAGCTTTTCCCAGCAGGGAAGTAGGAGAGGGGCTCAGCTGAGAAAGATCCCACATTACTAGGTGCTGCAATATTATGGGACAAGAGAGCAAATAACAGAATTGTGGGAGGAAGAAGGACATAGCTGAACTACAGATGCATTGTCAAAATGAGAAGAAAGAACATATTATAAGTTGAGATGTATAAGCAAAGAATGTAAAAGACACAGAAGAGGCTGGTGGAAAGAAGAATGAGGATGAGCCATTAAAAGTGAACAAAAAAGATATGTCAGGTAGATCAATTCTGTAGGTTGGGAGTCACTCTCCTTTGCTGGGTTTTAATGATCTCCTGGCATGCGTTTACATGGATATGGTGAGTTCCATTTAAGGTAATCTGGATGGGACAAGATGAATTTTTAAGAGCCTGACTATAAAAGGCAGAATCCATGGACCCAGAGAGGTCTGTAAGCAAGTGACACAGGAAGGCAAGAGTTAGAGAAACATAAGTCACTGAGCAGACACTCCACTATTTTGCTGGCAGGCAGCCCCCACACTCCTGTCACAGCCATCCTCGACCTCATTCACTTTGGCTTCACCAGGGAGGGCTCTCCTCTAAAAGCTACTCATCTCATTCTTTCCTGAATCCTGAGATTTAGCTCAATTTCTTATTTTTCTCAGATTTCCAGTGTTTTCCTTTCAGCCTTTATATGTCCTTAATCTTTTTTTTTAACATATCCTTAAATCTCTTAAAAGAAAATAAGTCAACAAAGCACCCCTCAACCTTTACTTTCCTTTAGCCACTCTTTTCATCTTTCCTTCTCATCCAAGCTTTTAGATAGAGCAACTTTCCTTTTTCTGTCTGCTTCTTTAGTTCCTACTCAACCCTCAATGGTTTAGGGCAAATGCCCAGCACTTTCAAGAAAATTCTCTAAAATCATTCATAACCACCTTAATTGCCAAACATAAGTGATTCTTTAACACCTATCTGGGTTGACCCTTTCATAGCACATAACACTGATAAGAGAGCTCTTCTTTAAATCCTTCTGTTCCCTTGAGATTCAATGACTCCCTTCTATTTTGCTTATTAGGGTAACCCTCATCTTTTGGCTTTTCAGCACTAGGGTGTTTCCTTCTACTTTCTCATTATAAGCAGGTGGTTCTAGAGGTTCTGGAATTTACCTCCTTTTCTTCCTCTGCACTGTCTACCTTTTCCATGACCTGTACCACCACTTTACATGGTGGCAACATATTTCCATCTCCAGTTTCAGCTTCTATTTTCATCTCCAAATTTGGATATCCACTTTTCTTGGGCATTGCCTTTGCTGTATACCACTCCAGTTCAGTGAAGAAGTATTGCAATGGGAATTAAGTACCCAGATGGAAAAGTCAGGCCATCTGGGTTTGAATGTCAACTTTCCCACTTGCTAACTTTGGTTAAATGACTAAGGCATTCAACCTCTCTGTTCTTTCACATGTAAAATAGAGTCAACAATAGTACTGACTTCTTATACTGTTGTGAGGATACATGAAAAATTGCATGTAAGGTAGTGCTCAACATATGCTGACTACTACTATTAAGAACATACTCTCATTTGGGACTCTGAGCAAGCCTGAAACTTGAATCATCTTCCTCATCTTTCATTCCCTCCCACATCTACTCAATCACCACTACTTGACTTCATTTCTTAAAAGCTGTATTGGGCAACCCACTTAGGACCCCTCCTGTCTCTCAGGAACTATTCCTATTCCCCCAGTAAATTTTCCTACTCCTAAAAAGTTATTTCAAGCAGCCTCACCTTTCTCCATCTCTTCATCTCTTTGCTTTCTTAGTTCAGACCTTCATTCTTTTTTAGTAGGAATACAGGTATTCTAACAAGTCTTTTTACGTCCAGCCTCTGTCTCCTTTGATGTATCCTGTATAATTGCCATTATAGTATTTCTCTACAACACAGATCTGAACATGTCAACTTCTCATGTAATTTAAATTCTTTAGTGGCTTCCGGTTTCTTGTAGCAGTTTCTCAAAGTTTATCCATCAGAATCACTTCTAGAGTGAGAAAATGTAGGATCCCATGCATGACTCCAAACCTAACAAATCAAGATCTCTGAAAGACATCTAGAAATCTGTATTTCTTAGACCTATTTCCTACATTTCTGTGATTTTCCATGGTACACCTTAACTCTTCCTCATTAGTACTTCCCTAAAGCCATGAAGCTATTTTAACACTGCTCTGGTTTTTACTCCATATTACCTTTTAAATATCTTACTTTATGATGTTTATTTTACACCTACTTTTTAAATTTTGCATTGTTTTGTTCTTATAAATTCTTCTATGGCCTTCTGAAATATGTCCCCCATCTTCTTGGGATAGCCCTTTTTATCCTTTGAACCTCTATAATAATAAATTTTACTTCACTTCCCTATAGCAATATTTGTCAACCATTTTGATCTTTTCATGCTTGACTTCTATCCAAAATGTCTTTTCAGAAAGCTTTGTTTAATCATTCCCACAAAATTTAGTATATCAGATACACTATACATCTGTTTATGTACTGTAACACTAGTTGTTTCATGCTCAAGAATGAACTCAATATCTGGGCGTGGTGGCTCACGCCTGTAATCCCAGCACTTGGGAGGCTGAGGCAGCAGGATCGTTGTGAGTTCGAGACCAGCCTGGGCTACAAAAGTGAGCTCAA
>PVJA010045686.1:0-15510 GCA_004027025.1 Myocastor coypus | reverse complement strand
TCATTCAACCCAGCAACGAAGTCCAGCATGTGAGTGGAACTTCATCCATTAGATAGGACCAGTGTGGAAAACTGCTGCAGAACTCCCTGCAAAGAGACTAGAGACAAGACCCATCCAGCTGATCCAGGAGCAGAACATCTTGCCAGAGTGGCACAGCAGGTTCACCTCCAAGGGCTACAGCTGGAAAAAGTAGAGTTCAGAAACAAGACACAAGACACACTCACCTGGACAAGTTTGAACTTGGTAGATGCAGATCTTAGATACCTGCTAAGGCAAGAACTCTACCAAAGCACTACACCAAAGGTTGGAAGGCAAGGCTGTACAAAAGGACAAAGAGAAGGAGAAAATGTGCTCTCAGGCCCTGAGCCCACCCAGAACAAATATAGGAGACAATAACATGGAAGAAGCTGGAAATCACACACCTGAAATCTCTGAAATAATAACGTCTGAAGTAAAGAAATAACTGCAAAAAGGTATAGAGGAAATCAGATCAGAAATAATTTCTGGGACCAGGGAAATAGTTCAGGGGCACAAGTACCTACCTGGCAAGTGCAAGGTCCTGAGTTCAATCCCCAGTTCTGGGGAAAAAGAAAAAACGAATACTTTCTGAAGTAAAAAAAGAAATAAAACCATAACAAAAGAAGCACTAAGTTTGTCTAAAGAAGACACTGACAAAAAATAGAGGAGAATAGAAAAATGATGGAATGCTTGAATGAGCAATATAGGAAAGTAATAGAATGTATGAAGCAGATTCAAAACACTATACAGGAACTTAAAAACTCAATCAGAAGCTGGCGAAACCATTTCAGTGAAAGTGTAAATAGACTTTCAGACCTTAAAGACACCATTGTAGCTAGTGAAGAGGTAAGAAAAGATCTCTTAAAAACAACTAAGATGCAATAAAAAAATGATTCAACATCTGCCAGATGATGCAAAGATGAACAATGTAAGACTCATACACACCAATGAGAAAGAAGGAGCCTGTACAAATGATATAAAAAGAATACGGGCAAAAGTAATAGCAGAAAACTTCCCAAATATGGGGAAACAATTTGATATTCAAGTAACTAAAGCATATAGAACTCCAAATAACATCAACCCAATTAAAAGCACACCCAGACATATAATAATCAATATCCCAGAAATTCAGCACAGGAATAGTATACTAAAAGCCACTAGAGAAAAGAAACAGACATTTAAAGGAAAACCCATCAGAATAATGGCAGATTTCTTACAAACCATCAAATCAAGAAGAGCATAGCCGGGCGTAGTGGCTCACGCCTGTAATCCCAGCACTTGGGAGGCTGAGGCAGGAGGATCGCTGCGAGTTCGAGACCAGCCTGGGCTACAAAAGTGAGCTCAAAGCCAGCCTGAACTGCACAGTGAGACCCTGTCTCAAAAAAAAAAAAAAACAAAAAAAACAAGAGCATAGAGCAAAGTATTTCAAGTCTTGCAAGAAAACAAATTCCAGCCCAGACTGCTATGCCCTGCAAAAGTCTCTTTCAAGTTTGGTGAAGAAGTGAAGTACTTCCATGACAAAGAACAGCTAAAGAATTTCATGATGACAAAGCCAACCCTGCACAATTTACTAAAAGATATTCTAGAGAGGGATCAAAATGACCACAACTCCACGAAGGAAAATGGTAAGAACCCACCAAATAGGGCAGACAATTAAACAGAAGAGAAAAAGAGCTGTGCAAAAGTAGTCTTTCAACTATTCTTTCATATACAGCAGCAGAATATGTCCATCAGCATACTCTACAAATGGATTTCTCCTGCATCCTATGTGTGATGATTCTGTCTTGTTCCAGAGAGTGGATATCAAGGAAATAACAGTAGCTCAGTCCCACAGGTGACACCTGGCCACCAGGTGTCATGGACACTGTCTACTTCCACAACATACTAGAACTTTGTGTGATATCCTATCCCCAAACTGTTAGAAGTTCTGGTCCTATATTTGTTTTATTCTTAGTAATTCTTTACTACATGGAAACTTTTTCTTAGTTGATATCTTTGTAAATACTAACCTATTCAAATACTATATGAGTACTCTGAATTGATTATACATATGATATAAAACATTCTGGCCTCCAAGTTGGACTCATGATTTGATTTGAATTTTGGAATATTGTTTTGAAATATTTATTTAATTTTAATTAATTAATATTATTTAATTTTCTTAATGTTTTGTGATTCATACTGTATCTTTGACTTACAATCTACTTATAAGGCATGGTATGATATTTTCTCCTAGTATTAGAAACTTCAAAAAGAAGAAGAAAAAAATATATATATGAGAGTTAGAATAGATATACTGCTACTTTGTCTTAGTTCATTAAGAATAAAAGTTTGTACCAACATTGTTTAGACAAGATATCAGGTCTGTATCTTGTCCTCTAAATAGCTGCTATGAAGACAACAACATACACTGTATTAATGGTTGTAACCATCCTACTAACTTGTTTTGAAGCTTTTTCATTGCTATTTCATCTTTTTTCTCATTAAAATGAATAAAAATGAAAACAAATAAATAAACAACAAAACACTGGAAAGGAAAATAAAGAAGATACCAAAAAATGGAACGATAACCTTTGTTCTGGGTAGGATGAATCAATATTGTGTAAATGGTCATACTTCCAAAATTGTTATATAGATTTAGTGCAATCCTGATCAAGATTCCAATGGCATATCTTATAGAATTAGAGAAAATAATCCTAAAATAATAGCCTCAAGTATTAATGGAGCATATTTTAAAATGCAGAAACAACTCCAACACACTCAGCCATTTTATCTTTCACGAGGAACCAAACACCTTCACTGAAAGAAAGATAACCACTTTAATAAGTGATGCTAGAAAAACTGGCCTTCCACATGTCAGAGATTAAAACTAGACCTATGGGTTAGCTCAACAGACTAAGTACTTGCCTTAGCAAACACAAGGACCAGGGTTCGATCCCTGGCACCACATGCTGCACTATCTCTGCTGAGCTGGTCACCAAGTGTAGGTCTGGTGGCTGACACTTGTAATCTCAGCACGGGGGAGGCTGAAGACAGGAGGATCACTATGAGTCAAAGCTACATAGTAAGACCCTGTACCAAATATATTTAAAAATAAAACTAGACCCATATCTTTCACCATATAGTAAACTGAAACTAAAATGAATCAAATATATAAATATTAAAATAGAAACATTAAATCTTCTTGAAGAAGAATAAGTAGGACTCTCAAAGACACTGGCATAGGTAAAACTTTATGAACAAAACTCAATCACATAAAATAAATATCTGAGGCTTCATCTTACTAAAAACCTTTTACACAGCAAGATAAAGCACCAACAGAGTGAAGAGAAAACCCACAATATAGGAAAAAATGTTTGACAACTGTTCTTCAGACAAATTACTATCTAGAACATATAAAGAACTAAAAATAATCAGACCCCCAAATTCAAAGACAAAAAATGGACATCTGGGATGAATATACACTTCTCAGATGCAGAAGTACAAACAGTAAATAAATGTGTGCAAAAATATGTACAGCATGACTGGTGATGTGAAAGATGCCAGTTAAAACAGTGAGGAGATTTCATCTCACCCCAGAAAGAATGGCGATTATCAACCAATAACAAAAATGCTAGAGGGGCTGTGGGGAGAAAAGGACCCTTTCTCCACTGTGGGTGGGAGTTTAGACTACTGCAACCACTGAGAAATCAGTGTGGAAATTTCTCAGAAACCTAGGATTAATGGTTGACAGATAGCTCAGCGGAATAAATGCCTGCTTAAGCAAATGCAGGGATGGGGTTTCAATCTCCTGAGGTGCCGTACCAGCTCTGTCCTTGGGTGTGCTGAGACAGCAACTGAGACTTGGTATGGTGAAGCGCACCTGTAAGCCCAGTGCTTGGGAAGCTGAAAACCAGGAGAATCACTACGAGTATCATCTGTGTAATGATACCCTGTAGACCTGGTACTAAATACATCAAAACAAAAACAAACAAAAAACCCTCCAACAATTAGGACTAGAAGATCCATCTGACGCAGCTATTCCTCTGCTTAATATCTTCACAAAAGAATTAAAAGCATCATACCAACCACAGTGATATCTAAGCACCCATTTTATAGTAGTACAGTTTGCAATGGCCAAGTCTTGAAAACAGCCCAAATTCCTATCAACTGGTGAATGGATAAAAAAGATATGTTTTTTATACAATGGAACACTGCTTGGCCATAAAACATAAGCTCAAGAAATTTTTAGGTAAATAGATGCACCTAAGACTATACTCTTACATAAAATAAATCAGACACGTGTAAACACTGGCTTGTGAGAAACCCAAAGTGTAAATAAGTACCAAAATGTGTAATAGAAGTTGGGAATAAAATATGCAAATGAGAAGGTGAATAAGAGAGAAGGGGGAAAGGAAAAAAGGGGCAAAGAAAAAGAATAGAATGATGGAAAAAAATGGAAATAAAACTTTTGTAAATGAGGAGAGGAAGAGAGGTTGACAGGAACGGAGGGAAATAGTGAAAAAATGAATCAAGATATAACATGTACAGGTACATATTCCCTATGGTGACTGTTACAGTTAAGTATATCTGAATGTACCAATAAAAACAGAAAAAGATTGTTTGGTCCAAAATGTCACGCCATGAAACCCATCAGTTCTCACAGCATGAGCGGCATCATACCATGTCTGGTAGAAACAGCCTCACCACGCAATTTTATTTCCATTTTTCTTGCTGTTCCAGATCTGTTTCAAGGGGTTGCTTTTTTCCTGCTCCCAAATGAAAAGTGAGGTAATACCACAACTACTGCAGCCCTGTTGGGCTAGAGACGGCAAAAACCTTCCAGCTCTTTGCCACAGACAGTGTCCGTTTGGGGATGGATTCACCAATCTCTTTGCTCCAGGGTTGACATTTTCTTTATTTCTGTGTCTGATAGATGTATTCTTTTCCTTTTTTATGCCAACTGGGCCTTTTGAATCATAGTCTGGACTTTTAAGGTTGAAGCAGATAAAGGTAAGTCTATATCTAACAACGATTTTCATAGGACAACATCATACTTTCTAGTCTTTTCTCTTGCAAGTGCTTTCCTAGCTTTATCCTGAGATTTCCATCTGGCCTTTCTGAAAGCATCCCCACTGACAGCCCTTCTTCTCTGACTGGTCTCGTTGGTTCCCCCTCACTATCTGCTGATGACCTTGCACCCCACCTAACCTCTGAGTGGTAAAATCAAGCCTTCCAATGGCAGTGTATCGCCAGCTGACATTCCTATCACAGTTTCTACATCTGACCTTCAGGACTAACACACTCTTCACCTGGTCATCAAAAGTGACTTCCTAGGTACAGCTGTCTACTCTGCTGCGACAGCCACATCAGCCTCTTGAGATGCACTCAAACCGCAGTCTTGGGGCCGTGCAGGGAATACATGTTACTTTTTCTGAGTAACTCAAGCCAAGAGCAAAAGTTACCTCTGTCCAGAGAAATAATCTTTTAAAAATGCTCTCTTGACTCTTGGATCTCCTCAATCTGAGGCTGAGAACCACTAGCTGATGTTGAACTGTCTGTTGGAAGTATTGCATGCTTGTCCATCTGTCTTACGTTTTGCTCATTGCTGGGACAAATACCCAACACTGAAAATGAAGGAAGGAAAGGTTTATTTAGCTCACAGTTACTAGAGGTTTCAGTCCACACTCGGCTGGATCCAAGGCAGAGAGGCACAATGCAGAGGCCAACAGTTCATGGCAGTGGAAGAGCAACAAAATGGTGACAGAAGCAACCAGCCAATTAGGGCAGCAGAACAACAGCAAGAGTTTGTCTCTCTGTCTCTCTTCATATTACATTCAGGCTCTCTGCCTCAGCCCATACCCATAATCCCAGCCATACTCAGACCCATAACCCCCTCAGTACTAAAACACATCATCCCAGTGAATCATGTTGTCAAGTAATCCCAGAAGTACTCAGACCCATAATCCCATCAGTACTAAAACATATAATCCTAGTGAATCATGAGTCAAATCTCAAACTCTAGAAGTCCCCACCCCATGATTGCATGAGGCTTTGGGGGGACAACTAGACATCAACCATAACATTTCACCCCTGGACCCCAAAAGTATCATTCACATCCCTTTGTGCAATAGACATTTTAGTCCATCTGGAAGAGTTGCCAAAATCCCAACAGTTTCAGCATTGCTGAAGAGTCCAAGTTCCGAGTTTCCTTCAAGATCCAAGGCAAACTCAACTATGAGCCCCTGTATAAAAGAAAAGTTAAACATTTCCAACATTCAAAGGTACAAGATAAACATTACCAATACAAAAGTTGTAAACAGGGTAATACAAAACACTGGGACCAACACATTCCAAGCTCCAGCAGGGTAAACATTAAATCCCATAGTTCCAACTGGAACATCTGAAGCAGTCTACGCTGAACTGTGAGCTCCAAAGTCTTTACACAGCTCTGCCCCTACAGCACTCTTGGTGGTAATTTCCATGGCTTATCTCTTAGGCTTGCTTTGCTTCCTCTTTGCACAATCCATGTTCCTGGCTTTTCCAAACGTCTAGGGTTTCCACTGAACAGGCTTTTCACACGCAGGTTTATACACTGCCCTCTCAGGGGCACACTGTTTGGACTCCCAGGCCTTCTACGATCTAGGTGGAAGCCTTCTTAACCTCAGAACTTCTGCATTCTCAATGTGCCTAAAACAACTGCCACGTGGATGATACCAAGGTCTGCTGCCAGCTGGAGCAGTAGCCAGGCTTCCTTCTCACTTCATTATAGGAGTCAAGTGCCTGGATTGATGAGCACTCTGACCTTGATTCTGAGGAAAGAATCTCTACGCTGCCACCATTTTGGAATCTGCTTTGGCTGCTGCTGCCATTCTGGTACTTGGGTCTCTGCGGCTTTCTTCTCAAGGCAAAACCTCTGTCCTCGGCAGTTCTGAGGCTGCAAAGGGTGGAGAGCTGCCACCTCTTGTGATGCCCTCACACCATTCTTTTGATTCTTTGGTTCCTTCCCAGCAATGGACATCCTTTTAGCTCCATCTTTGCAGCCCATAGCTCTTCTGGTGCTTTCTTCCTGGCCAAACTCACAATAGTTTAAATCATCCTGCTTGGCTCTTTCCTCTTGATTTTCAGTAAATCTGCCTAAAAGCCACCAATAACAACCATGCCACCGCCCCAGTAGTTTTCTGCTTTGAAATATCTCTTGAAAAATTAATCAGTCCACCATGCTTAATCTCAGTGCTAGGCAAAGTCTCTGGACACAAGCAAAATTCTGACAGACTTTCAGCCAATCCGTATCACAAATGATCTGGAGTCCAATGACCAATGCTGTCCTTTTTTCCAGCAGAAACCTCTTCAGCCTGGTCTTTACAGGCAGACTTTCTGTCAGTCTTCTGGTCTAAGCTCTGAGCAGAATCTCCCCTATAGAACAGCTGAAGCTTTTCCATCTCTTCACAAGTAGATGACCTCTCCAAACATTTCCTATCTCTGCCATTCTTTATACCTAGACTCCAAGCCAGTCTTCTGGTCTGAGTTCTGACCAGAATCTCCCTGACAGAACAACCAAAACTTTTCCAGTGCTTTGCTTGTAGGTGACATCGCTGAACCTTCCCGATCTCTTCATGTAAGCCATTCCCAAAAGCTTGTAATCCACATTGTCAAGTATAGCCACAGCAATGACCCCACTTCTCTGGTACCAAGTTCTGTCTCTCTGTTTCTCTTTATATTGCATTCAGGCTCTCTGCCTCAGCCCATACCCATAATCCTAGCTGTACTCACACCAATAATCCCATCAATACTAAAACACGTAATCCCAGTGGATCATGCGTCAAGTAATCCCAGAAGTACTCAGACCCATAGTCCCATCAGTACTAAAACACATAATCTCAGTAGATCATGAGTCAAGTCTCAAACTCTAGAAGTCACTGCCCCATGATTTCATGAAGCTTTGGGGGGACAACTAGACATAAACCATAACACCATCCTACATCCTACATTAATGCCTAGCAAAATTTGTAATATCTTGATGTTCCATTGAAACTTCCAGTTTAACACTTGACTCCAGGTTATGGCCCTGCTGCTCTATCCATAGCTGATGAACAGAAGTGAAGCTCTGACCCAAGGCCTTCCCATTTATTGGCCGACCAAAGTCCTACAGTCTGGCTGTTCAAATAAATAGGAATGAACAAATTTGAGTGAGCAAATCTGAACTAAATTATAACTGTCACCAACTTGTAGTAGGAATCCAAGCCAAGGAGTCTCCATGTAGACAGAATTGGTAGTCTTGTTAAAAGAAGTAAGCCAGAGAACCATGTCAGTAAAATGAATGGAGAGAGACAATACAGATCAAATCAAAAGAGCAGAAGAGAAAGAGGCTTTTCAGAATCTAGAAGCAGAAAGTGTTCCCAGTTCCTGAATATGCACAGATAGTATTCCCATGGTTGTGCTGGGCTTGGCTCCTAGCCCTTCAACATCTTCAAGCTTGCCTACCGTTTATCTCTATCCCCATGCTCTTCGTTGGGGTCAACACAGGTGAGCTTCTGATTCTTGCAATCCAACCTTGCTAACAAACCAGAACAGCAGACGACTGGAAGTGGAAGAGTATTGGGTTACAAACTCAAAGCCATTCTCCCAAGGCCTCCGCCCCCAGCAGAGGCATTAACGTCGCAGCAGATCAACAGCTCTACACTGTGGTTCAAGTAGAAAATACACACAGTGTTCCAGTCTGCCAAGTCAGACAGGAGTCACTCTTTGTGACTTGAATGTCACCTACTTGGAGCCAGGAGATGATACTGGCTCAGAGGAAATCCCAGGTACAGTTTTTGTAGTGACTTTTCAGGTTTAGCAGAAACTTTGTAGTGTGCAGCAGACAAGCAGCAGTTTTCTGACAAGGACAAGAATTGTGCCTCTCAGTTCTGCCTGCATGTTGGACTCACCTTGCAAGCTTTTAAAACTCTCTCTGCTGGGTACCACCCAAGCCAGTTAAATCAGAAACAGAGGGTGTAGCCAATACTAGCTACTTTTGCAGATCTCTCTGTTATTTTAAGATGCGAGGTAGGCTATCACTGGTCCAGGGGACAAGTGGGAGTACTACATAATGGAGACCTGCATTTACTAAACCTCTATGAACAAATGTTATGCAGCAGGTAATTTACCTGAGAGCACCTGCTATTTAGAAAGTGCTTGCAGCATTTGTTTGCTAGGGTTGCCATAGCAAAGGACTAGCAAGGGACTAAGAGGCTTAGATACTGAAAACTTATTTTCACACAGTTCTGGAGCCTGGAAGTCTGAGATCTAGGAGTTGATCTCAGAGTTGCTTTGCTCTGGGCCTCTCTCCTTGGCTGATAAGTGGTCACCTTCAACTGTGTCGTCATGTGATCTGTGTGTGCGTCTGTCCTAATCGCTTTTTATAGCATGGGACATATAGGATGAGGGCCCATCCATATGACTTTATGTATTGCTCATTACCTTTTTGAAGGCCTTATCTTCAAATAGTCACATTCAGTAGGGCTTAAGTCCTCAACATATCGATCTAAGATGGAGGCATACTGTTTGGTCTATAATCTTACCATGTAAATGGCACCATTTAAATAGTTTTATATCTATCAACAATAGATACTGTTGGGGCTGGGGAGATAGCTCAGTGGAATAAGTGCTTGCCTGGCAAGCACAGGGTCCTGAGTTTAATCCCCAATCCTGCAAAAATAAATAAATAAATAAATAAATAAATAAAATTAAATAAATTTAAAAAAATAGATACTATAACAATAGTGGTAATAATGCTCTGAAATATTGTTTCCATGTTACAAATGAGGAAACTGAAGCACAGAACAGCCACAATTCTAACAGATAATGGAGTTTAATTTCACTTTGAGGCAGTATAACTCTAGGACAAGGGCTCTATACCACAGCGTTTAACTTACTGCACCTAGATGAATTAAACTAGCATTGAGCTGGGTGCTGGAGGCCTAACTGAGGACTATTGTTAGCAGCATAAAGGCAGACAGGAGAATCTGCTGTACTGCTGTAAGGAGAAGCTGTTGGAGCTGTTGGAAACTGCTAGCTCTTTTGGGCTCTTCTGCTGGAGGAGCTTGTGATGCTGGCTTTCCCTATGAACTCTGGAGAAGCTTGGATCCTCATCTTTAGCATCATTTCCTGGCTCTGGAGGGGAAGATGGTGCACTGCTCAGTCTTACAAAGAAGCTTGTTGCATTAGCTTTCCTGATGTAGTTTCCTTATTGCTGGAGGAGCTCACGACCTCACTGTTGCTAAGGATGGCTACGGTACTTTGGGGGAGCTCTGAGCTTTCAGATCCCTCAGCCTGCTAGCACAGATCCTTCACCCCCCTGGTATGGACTTCTTAGCTTTCCCACTGACCCTTGGGCATTTCTAGCACAGATCCATGAAGCAGGCCTGCATGAGATTTTGTTGTAGGTTCTAGGCCTCCAGTTGGACTTGTGGGAGATATTGTTATGAGGTCTAGGCCCTTGGCTGGATTCTTCAATATTTAGTGTGTGGATAGGTTTTCTGTACTTGTTTTATGTAATGCTTTGGGTGATTCATTATAAAATATTATAAAATGTGTCCTGTATTATACTGTTCCTCTTTCCAGAACCCCAAACCATGGCACTACTGGATCTTTAAGTGTGGGTAAATCCAGTGAAGGAAGTAACCTGGAAATCCCTTACCATAAGAGGATCATGTCTTTACATTATCTATTCAGTAAGGGCCAATGAAGAAAATAGAGTGGGGGAAGGGGAAGAGAGAGATAAATGCTCAGTTGTACTGAGTCATGCAGGAACCCAGGCTGAAAGAGGTTCCACTGTCTTACAATGGGCACCATCTAAAAAATGTGGCCTTTCTCAGTCTCTGGGACCAGAGAAGAGAGACCAAAGACCAGCCACCTAGAACTTTCCACTGCTTCTGTCAGAAGGGACTGAAACTTGTCATTTGGCCTCATCCTTTAATTTTATTTATTTATTTTTTTTGTGGGACCAGGGTTCAAACTCACGACCTTGCATTCACCAGGCAGGCACTTGTGCCACAGAGCTATCTCCCCAGCCCCATGGCCTCATCGTTGACTGGACCTAATCCCATGACCCTGCCTCACTATGAATGTTTGGGAAATGTAGGGAAACAACAGAATCCTTGTAACCATCATTCTTTCACTATAATTTGTGAAGTGGCTATTATTCCAAGCTCAAGAAGCAATCTCAGATCTATTAAGAAATTCCCCACACAGCCATAAAACTTAGATTTGGCCCCACACTGGGGTGATTTCCCTTCCATTCTTATGCTCTGTCCACTCATCAGGGACTCTAAAACTCCGGGAGAGGAGCATACTTAGTACTTATTTATCCTCAAGGGCATCTAGAGAACGCTAAACATCAGCTCCTTGCATAAAGTGACACTAGAAATCTCCAGGTTGTAAATACAGATAATTGTGCTATTTTTACAAGGTGTACTCATTAAATCATAGTGTGAAGTATCTAATGCTACCCTAGGAATAGAAAAAAAATCACACTTCGTGCCTAAAAATAGAGAACTAATTCACTATGGACTGCTGATAATGTTTCTTTTAAAAAACCGACCATCAAGGAGCATAACCCATGTGCATGTACAAGACTATATTTACACTGCTAAGTATAGCTTTTGGCAGTGTTTGGAAATCTGCCATCCTAGGTTGCTCCAGGTACAGAGTCGACATGTTAGAAGAAAGTGTATTTTTTTTTTTTTCCCTTCTGGAATTAGCCATGACTGAGGTTGTTTTTTAATCCACAGTAAAGACAGAGATGAGACTTCATTAAACTGAAAACTTCATGGTTGTAACTGAAATTTGACATGTGATGACATTTATTAACTTAGTCAATTGTTTTGGAACCATTTTTTTCCTCTTTTTAGTTGAGTCTTAAAATGCTAAGTGTATTCTCTAAGTGATCACTGCTGTGGTCTGTGTGTTTATGTTATCCTTCCCCCCACAATCAATTTGTAGTCTAAAGACTAACTACCACTGGGATGGTATTAGAATGTGGGACCTTTAGGAAATGGTTAGGTCATGAGATCACAACTCTCAAAAAGATAATTATTAAGGGCCCGCCACATAGCTCTGCAGAATAAAGCACCTGTTTAGATAGTTGTAGGGACCAGGGTTCGATCCCTGGCATGCCATGCCAGCCCAACCTCTGGGGTGCACTGAGACAGTGACTTGAGACTGGGCTTGGTGGTGTGTACCTGTAATCCCAGTGCTTGGGAGGCTGAAAACAGAGGATCACTATGAGTTCAATATGTGTAGTAAGACCCTGTGGACCCTATACTAAATACATTTTTAAAAGAAGAAGGCAGTTATCACCTGTTGCAGTTTGTATCTGATGGCCCAAAGCCTCCATGGGGCACTATACTCATCAGTGAATTAGTGTACAATAAGTGTATGACCAAATATGCTGTCAGGAGTGAGGGTTTAGAGGAAGAAGTAGGTCCCTGGGGGCAAGGTCTGGAAAGATGCCTCTGCCTCCTCTGTTCCCTTCACCCTCTGCTTCCTGGCTGCCATAATGTGAGCGGTTTTCCTCCACCATGTCCTTGGGCCTTGCTGTGTTATCCTGCTCTGGAGCTGATCGTCTATGGACTGGATGTACCTGATTGGCTTGGCTTGTACTGGTTGCTGTAACAAAACCCTGACCCAAAACTTAAACCTATCCTTAACCTTAACCCAAAGCTTAGCCCTAAAACTAACACTAGCCCTCATTCAAACCTTAACTCTAATCCTAAAGCTAATCCTCCCCTTCCTCTAATCCAATATCAATTCCCTGTACCTTTTTAGCACAAGCTGGTGGCACACCATTTTCCCTTCTGATCAGCTATAGCTTCGGGTTGCCAGAGCTAAAGGACTAGAGGGACCTGAGCTGGAGTGCTAGCTCTGTAGGATTCAACAAAACCTGAGCAGTCAGTGGATGTGGCTTAGAGAGGCTGTGCTACTAGCTGCCACAACTAGTGGACCATCAGCAGCACTGTACCTACTGGCTTCAGCTGAGAGTCACAGTATGTACCCTGCAAGGAACTTGAGAGACTCCCAGTGGTCATCTAACCCACAAGGAGACTCAAGTTTGGAAGGTCAGTGAAGTGCTTGATTGTGTCAACTTGAGAAGTTTAGAAGCTTAAGTAAGTCAGCTCAGGAATTACACACCCTAGGGTGTATCCCTTAGAGGATATAAAAAGGAAATGAGAAAAGGTGGAGGCTCTCGTTCTTCAGGGAAGCTCCAGTCTTCACATCCAGTTTGGAGGTCATCTCCTCCTTTCTAGTGCACTCTTCGGCTTCTGTCTTGGATCCTTCAGTCTTCCATTGCAGACCCATCAGCCCTCTGATATAGATTCACATGGGACACTGCAGTGAGCTCCAGACCTTGGACTCAGTCCTTTAGTCTCTGGTCTGCAGACGTCCTCTGCACACTTCCTCATCTGACGCTGAGGCTGATCATCTTATAAGCCAATCTTATAATTTCTTACACATTTGTGTATCTTGTGTCATACCTATTTTGCTGGTAAAACCCTGACTGACTCAGTCAGTGCCAAGCCCATCAGTCCGTTTTTCATGGCTGTGAATTTTAACATCCCTGAAACCTAACTGCGATCTGGCAAAGAAGCCAGGTGACCTCTATGGGATGTGGTTAATGAATAGGCTATGGAAAAACATATAGACAAACTCAGGACAGTTTGACTTTGTACAAATCCCTTATGACTCCTAGCTGGCCTACAGAATCCATCTGTAGACCCCAAAATGGTTGCGTTCCCCCAGTTTTCTGTGATAACACCCCACAGGTCTCTGTCTCCCTTTCTTAATATCTCCCAAGCAGTACAATTGTTTAGGTTTGGGTAAGACGGGTCTTAAGGTTTGGAGTATTTGAATAATGGCTATTTTTGCAGATGTTTCTTTCTTACCATTTTTAAATCTTTTATTTCTTTATTTGGTACAGGGTCTCATCGTGCAGCTTAGGCTCATAATTATCCTCCTGTCTTAGTCTTCCCAGCACTGGAATTATAGGGGTGTGCCACCACGCCCAGTTTTGGTAGGGTGGATTCTTCTTTAAAGAGATATTTGTGGTATACTGCAGAGGGTGGAAAAGCTTTTCCTAAAAGTCATACCGTCAATATGATAGGCTTTGTGAGCCATAAAGTTATCTGTTGCAATTACTAGGTTCAGCCATCGTCATACAGAAGTAGCCATAGATACTGTGCTGTATAGGAATGAGCAGAATTGTGTTCCAATAAAACTTTGTTTATAAAAATAGACAACCACCTTGTTAAACTTTCCATTACACTGAATAATCAGAGCCTGTCTAAAAAGTCTTCTTTGATGAAATGTCAAAAAAGAAATTAGTGAATTTCTAGAGTGAATATGTACTCAGGGCTGTTCATCAAAAGTTCTCTTTGTTCTGAAAACCTTTTTCCTGCTTTTTAATGATGCCTAGAATAATGCTCTGCCAAATGAATGTGTCAGTGACTCCACATGAGCGTATCCACAGCACTGAATTCTTTAAGGCCAGACCTAGTGAGTATCTCTAAGACATCAGGCAAATAACAGGTGGACTGGCAACCATTGAAGCTAAGAATTTAGTCTTTTTTTAAGGAAAAAAATGCTCTAAAAGTATTTGCTTCTGTGTAGGGATGTACTACAGTTGTCTTCTATGTTAATTAGTTGCAAAACCAAACAACCTCAAATCTTCACAGTTTAAAGCAATGAACCCTTCCTCTGTTTATGCACTCCTGGACTGCTTGGTTGGTTCTGCTGGTCTAGGCCAAGGCTGAGTGATTACAGCCTGGCCTTGTTGGTGGTCTACAGTCAGCTGGTACGTTGTTTGGGCATTGGTCCTTTTGAATAGCCTTGATCACACTGGCAGGTGGCTGGCAGGTACAGACGGTGGCTCTGGCTCTCACCACTCTTGTTCTCCAGCATGTTAGCCTAGGAGTGTTCATTTTGCAGTCTTAGGGGGCCAAGAGAGTGACCAGAGGCCTGGATCTCTTCCTGAGGCTCAGGCTTTGGACCCACACTGTTACTTCTACTGTACTCTATTGACCAAAGCAAGTCAAGAGTCCAATCTGTAATCAAAGAGTGGGGCAATAGATTCTACTTCTTTACAAGAAGATTACAAAGTGACACCACAAAGTACAAAGATCCAGGGGGTATGGGTCTTTGTGGCCACCCCTGCAACCAACCAGCCAGAGGCTCTAAGAACAGGCAGAATAATTGCAGGCAACCATAATTGTCAGCAGCATTCAGCTGAGATGAAAACAAAGTCAGCAGGATTGACATATATTCTTATACCATGGAAGGCTTGTTGTTGAATGAATGCGTACCACATCTCAAGCTTTATTTCTGTCCACCTCACAGGCTTGTCTAAATGTCAACATTTCTCTTAGTCTGTGCAACTGTGCTTTGCTTTCAGAAAGCACTAGGTATGAACAGTCATACTGCCAAAAGAGAAATTAGGATGCTATTCTTTGATTGACAAAAAGTCTTGTAATTTTT
>PVJA010045685.1:0-15523 GCA_004027025.1 Myocastor coypus | reverse complement strand
CCAGCACTTGGGAGGCTGAGGCAGGAGGATTGCTGCGAGTTCGAGACCAGCCTGGGCTACAAAAGTGAGCTCAAAGCCAGCCTGAACTGCACAGTGAGACCCTGTCTCAAAAAGCCAAAAAAAAAAAAAAAAAAAAAAAAAAAAAAAAAAAAAAAAAAAAAAAAAAAAAAAAAAAAAAAAAAAAAAAAAAAAAAAAACACTGACCAAAGGGGAACCAGGTTTTTAAATGACAAGAATATCCTAGCTATTTACTTGAAACATGTTCACAGATTGCATGAAAGATTAATTTCATTTATAAATTATGATTTTAAATTCAGATCTCTCTTTGTAAATAGAGATTCAAAGATAGACATAAAGACTCTTTGGTGCAGACTGTAAACAGGGTCAGATCGTGACGGTTGTATTTTGTTATGTTTTTCCATACTCTCTACGACAACCCCACCCTTCCTCTGCAAACAATAAAACTGCTACCATGCTAAAATCTTTAGTGGAGACCGGAGAGGTGAATGACGTTATGCCAACATTTTTCAGGCCTTTAGGTTATTTAAGGGAACAACATTTTTTTTCTAGTAACAGTGAAATTTGCGAGTTAAATGACATCATGCAGGCTCAGAGTTCACTTAAAGGCCAACAGTGATAAACTTTCATCCAAGGACAAACTTCAATATATTTTTGGTTCTTATTAAAAACAGCATTCATATAGCAGCCATACAATAAGAGAGGGCTCTTTACCAAACTCTGTTTCTGATCAGAAAGCACTCAGGGATGGAAGGAGGAAATTCTGCTGGGGAATGTAGTTTCTTACACAGAATCCAAAATTTGCCTTTTATAAAGACTAAAAACAAATAATACAAAAGCAAAACGATCAAAGCAGTTGCCAGTGAATTCACAAAAGAGGAAATATGGTAACCAATGAGTATATTCTTTTTTTTTTTAATATTATGGCTGGCTCAGTCTGCGCCGAGGGTGGGGCTGGCGTTGCATTTGGTACTGGGGATCAAACCATGGTCACTGCGGTTGCCTAAGCTTTCCTAAGCAGGCGCTTCAGACCACTGAGCCATCTCGCTGGCCCAATAATTATATTCAAATGTGAATATAGATTTATAAATGTAAACAAATTATTTCATAAATATCTAAGCGAAAATACTTAAACTTTAGAGACAAAAAAGGAAAAGGCTTTCAAGTTAAAACATACACATATACAAACACCCTATTAAATTCACACCCTGATTATAAACACTGTAATTTAAATGTTAAGGAAGTTACTGAATTTCAGAGTAGTTACACATCTCTGGCTTACACTGAATATTAGCAGCCATTCCCAATCCCAATGCAACAACAACTCAAGCGTTACAATGCATAAGAGGGAACAAGCTTTACCTTCCTACATATTAAATGGATCAATGATTTTCCTTGCACCCTGACCTTGCGGCATGATAGATGTTCTCTAATTAATTATTAAAGTTTTCTAACAGTCATTATATATCTCTGGTTTCACATTCCTCTTCTTCCATATTCCCAGAAGAACAGTCATAAGCAATAATTAGAAAAATGGCATATCTTCATTGTCTATGAGGTAACAGATTTCCTTAAATCATCAACAACTCCAGGTACATCTTGTTTCCCCTACCTCATCACCTTCGCTGAATTCCCAAAGGATTACAATATTCCCACTGGAGATATAAACTGAGAAGCTTTGTTATTACTCCTACTGCTCAAAAGGTCATTTGACATTGAATATGTACACAAGTTACACCTGGGCGTAGTCTGGCAGGGCTCACAACTTGGTTTTGCTCTCAGCGTGACCACACATACCTCATAAAACAAAGGAAAGAATATAGCACAATGGGTTTTGCAAGGACTGAACAGACTATGACAATTCCTTCAAAAGATATGCTGTTAACAAGATGGTAGGGGTTACCTTCCTAGAAAGATGTTACAATGCCTACTTGACATGTACTTCTGCAACTCATTTGATTGCACAACTGTGATATACACGCATTAAATGAACAATAGTAAGAGAATTAGAAAACTCAGTTCATCTTAAAAAAAATTTTTTTAAACTATTTACAGCTGGTTCTGCCTTCCATGGGGGTGGGGCTGGCACAGCATATGGTGCTGGGAATAGAACACAGGTCCCTGTGGTTGCCTAAGCTTGCCTAGGCAGGAGCTTTAGATTGCTGAGCTATCTCTCCGGCCCTAAAAAAAAAATTTTTTTTTTCAAGTCAGTTTTTCCTAACTTGTTAGTATCAGCTCTGTCTTAGTTACTCTTTTTTTTTTTTTTTTTTTTGGCTTTTTGAGACAGGGTCTCACTGTGCAGTTCAGGCTGGCTTTGAGCTCACTTTTGTAGCCCAGGCTGGTCTCGAACTCACAGCGATCCTCCTGCCTCAGCCTCCCAAGTGCTGGGATTACAGGCGTGAGCCACCACGCCCGGCTGTCTTAGTTACTCTTGTCTCTCATTGCTGGGACAAATACCTGACACTCAAAATGAGGGAAGGAAAGGTTTATTTTGATCACAGTCACTGGAAGTTTCAACCCATATTCAGCTGGCTCCAAGGCAAAGTGGCACATGGCAGAGAGCAACTTTTCACAATAGCAGCTAACAGCAAGAGCAAGGGAGAGAGGTAGCAGCAGCTCAAACAGCTAACTTCTCTTTCTCCCTTACATTGAAATGCAAATCACTTGCCCCAGGGAAGGTGCAGCACCCATTTCTACAATAATTAATTACAAATTCCAGAAGCCATCCCAAGACTGCATGAGGCTTTGGTGGGGACACCTATACACAAACCATTACATTCCACCCCTGGACCCCCCAAAGACTCATGCACATCCCTTTATGCAGAAGACATTCTAGTCCATCTCTAAGAGTTGCCAGTCCCAACAGTTTCAGCATTACTGAAAAGTCCAAGTCTCTGTGAGCCTCTATACAAATGAAGTTAAACACATCCAACATTCAAAGGCACAAGACACACATCATCATTCCAAAAGTTATACACAGCAGGATACCAGGCCTTGGGGCCAACACAAGTCCAAAATCCAAAAGGGCCAACATGAAATTCTATATGTCCTTGTGGAACATCCAAAGCACTCTGTGGCAAAATGTAAGCTCCACGTGGCTCCCTCCCTATGGCACTCCTGGTAGTTGTAGCTCTCATGGCTTCTCACTTAGGCTGGCTTTGCTCCCTCTTTGCCTGGTCTCCGTGCATGGCTTTTCCAAACTTCTGGGGTTTCCACTGAATAGGTTTCTCACTCACGGCTTCACATGTTACCCTCTCAGGAGCACACTGCCTGGCATCGAAGGCCTTCTTCTGCAATCGAGGTGGAAGCCTTCGTAACTTCAGAACTCCTGCATTCTCAATGTGCCTAAAACCACCGCAACATGGATGATGCCAAGGTCTGCTGCCAGCTGAAGCAATAGCCAAGCTTTCCTTTCTTTTGGCAATAGGGATTGGGTACCTGGATTGCTTAGCACTCTGACCCTGATTCCGAGGAATAAATTCTCCATGCCATCGCCTTTCTGGAACCTGGTGAAATTGCCAACATTCTAGAACAAAAGGCTCAGTGGCTTTCCCCTCAAGGTAAAGTCTCTGACCTTTGCAATTCTGAGGCTGCAAAGGGTGGAAACCTGCCACCTCCTGTGATGCCCTCAGGTTATCTTTTCCATTTTTTGGTTCCTTCTCAGCAAGGGAGATCCTCTCAGCTTTATCTTTGCAGTCCATGGTTTAATAGTGCTTCCTTTCTGGCCAAACTCACACTTTGAGCCACCCTGATGGGCTCCTCACTCTTGATTTGCAGCAAAATCTGGTTAAAAGCCCTGAATAACAACCAGGCCACTGCCCCAATATTTGGCTGCTTTGAAATATCTTTTGAAAGATTAACCAGTCCACCATGCTTAAACTTACTCTCAGGCAAAGTCTATGGACAGGAGCGAAATGCAGACAACTTCTCTGCCAAGTCAAAACACAAATGATCTGGAGTTCAACAACCAATGCAGTCCTTTTTCCCAGCAGAAACCTCCCCAGTCTGGTCTTTATAGGCAGGCCTTCTGTCAGTCTTCTGGTCTGAGCTCTGACTAGAGTCTCCCCTACAGAACAGCTGAATCTTTTCTAGCTCTTTGCAAGTAGGCAATATCTCCAAACCTTTCCTATCTCTTCCCATAAGCCATTTCCAAACACTCATGATCCACATGGTCAGGTTTAGCCACTGCATCGACCCCACTCCTGGTACCAAATTCTGTCTTAGTTACTCTTCTCTCTCATTGGTGGGACAAATACCCAACACTCAAAATGAGGGAAGCAAAGAAATACAATGTCCCTTATAAAAGAAAAAGAAAAGTAACAGGCAGGCATATAGAAACTTTTGGGAATTGATGTTAGAAAGGAAAAGAACCAATTTTTGGTCATTACTTGTGGTTAAGTTATCAAGATATGTCACAATAAAATAAGTAAAACCAAATGGTAAAGTGTTGCATATATGCCAAGAGTTATCCATGCTTCACTTACATATTGTATTCACCACACAAGAAAGCCTAGATTATTACACAGCAAGAATTACAGATTTTCTCTTGCCTAAGCAAAAGAGGAAAAGTGGTCTTCCACGGAAAGACAAAAGTTTTAAGACCCAGAAGACGCCATTATTTTCAGCCTTTACATAGAAATATTTACATTGGGATTCTTCAGTCACTAAGGAACCAAGCAGCTTTTAAACTTAACACAGAAAATCCATAGAACCAAGAGTTTGGGAATGAGATCAGAACACCTACTAACAAGTATGTTTTTCTCTACCTTTCCAAAAGCAAAAGAACATTGTCCAATGTTTAATCTTTCTCTCTTACTCTGCAATGGCAAGATACTGAAAAGAATGATCTCCACAAAAGGTTGCCACTACCTCATTATACATAAGGATATCTAACTGTTACAGTATTTATGCCTTTAAAAAAAAAAGTTCATGCCGGGTGTGGTGGCTCACGTCTGTAATCCCAGCACTCGGGAGGCTGAGGCAGGAGGATCAGTACGAGTTCGAGACCAGCCTGGGCTACAAAAGTGAGCTCAAGGCCAGCCTCAACTGTATAGCAAGACCCTGTCTCAAAAAGACAAAAAAAAAAAAAAAAAGTTCATGATCAAAAAGGTTCATAGTGAAGCAGGTGGCTTTCTTGTAGACCCTGTCAGCCTAGACATTAAAAAAAGATCTTAAGAAAGTGGAAAAGAAAAAAGCGTAGAGTTTTAAGAAGTATTGAGAAAAGCTAACATAACTATCACCTATCATGTCATAACAATGCAATGTACTGTTTTTGTGTAAGTTTGAACATTTCAACAATAAAATTTTCTAAAAACAGTTTTATGAATGTTTGAGAAAACTATTTTATGATCTGTCCATTTTGGCTAGGATATGAGATAGAAAGTATTTAGAGATATTCAATGACCCCAAAGTGAAATGAAACATATTAATATTTTTCTAAAATAATGTTTCCTTCATACAATAGTATTATGTACCATCCATAGTAACACCATTAATTTCATTTTTGTATGGTTTTTGATTTTTATTCTCTGTAATACATTGAAATAGTCTTTCTATCTTCTATCTTTTCTGTCCTTTCCTCTTTTCTCTATCCTTTTTACATTTTCTCATATATTTATATCTTTCTTCATGCCTTTTAAAACATGTTTTTAAAAATTAAATTAACTATTAATGATATGGATATATATTAATCATAAACTAAGTGTATGGAGTAAACAGTAAAAGTAACTTTCATCCTTATTCAATAAAATAGTATCTACAATAAAGAATCTCATGAGCTTATGCACTCTTCTGACATTGCAGATGTTTTAATGTTAAGAAATGTATGTTTTTAGAGATAAGTTTCAGAGTCTTAATGGAAGCATCAAAGAAAAAAAATCACTTGTAGGTGGTAGCCTTTCAGGATAAACTGAACACTAGAAAAAACTCTTACTCCTTTTAAAATTATTAGAAAAACAAAGAAATTCAAAGCCAAAAGGTCTGAAAGAAAATTTTAATTGACATTGACAAATAAGAACTACTAAGCAAAATTTCTTTCTTTTTATGACCAGAATATGTTTATTGGGGGAAAGAAAGCTCCTGAGAGAAGGACAGAAGGCCCAAACCCACTCCCAGTGTGTTGTCCCAGGGAAGCTGTCTCTTCCAGGGACTTTACCATGTAGTAAGGCAGGTCTAAGGTAGTAGAGAGCATAGGAATTCACTAAGGTGGGCATGAAGTGAGACAAAACTATGGTCAACCAATGAGATTGCAAGCACCATTGCTCAAGTAAAATTGATTAAATCCAGTACCAAATGAGGAACTGAGTCATGTAGCAAGTTGGCATGAATATGGGACAGGGTCTCTTCCTGTTGCAGGTTGGGTTCGTGACTCATTTGGGCTCTTTTAAGGTGATTGATATCTATGGAAAATATCAATCCCTGATGCCCATCCCTAGGGAAGTATGCAGCTATATTTGTTTCCTCTTTTGTTTTAAGGTCTGGCCCACATGGGAGTGTCTGTCTCTTCGAAGTTTCAAAGTCACCTTGTCTTCCATAATGTCTCCGTGAGGGCCCTGGCCCTGTCCTGTCTATCTGCCTATAATATTTCTATATAATTGAGCTGCCTACAACATTCTTCCCTCTGAAGAAGTAACCCGAATTGCTGTG
The DNA here is from genome assembly GCA_004027025.1 of Myocastor coypus. Classification (NCBI taxonomy): domain Eukaryota; kingdom Metazoa; phylum Chordata; class Mammalia; order Rodentia; family Myocastoridae; genus Myocastor; species Myocastor coypus. Next base: position 8,860 of record PVJA010045685.1, on the reverse strand, counting down.
AGAGAACCATGGGCGATGACCGCTCTGGCTCCTTCAGGCTGAAAGAGGTTGTAGTTGTTGACCGGCAGAGATACTCTCCACAAAATTCTTTTTAATACTTGTGTGAACGTACAGAAAAATATAGGGCCATTCTAGCCTACATAGCCTATTCTATCACAATCAGAAGAGATGTGACCTACTGTATAACATTGCTTTTCCCTGTGCTAGGTTCATCACAAAGCATCTTTAGCTGAGCTTCTTGGTAGAATCTTTCATAAAGTACTTGGAATTGAAAGAGCAAAGACAGACTTTCCAAAGGGAGACAAGCATTTATTTGCCATAATAAGCAATAGCTATCTTTAGCCAGTTTTTTTCCCCATCCATTCTACTGGATGAAGCTTGTTTGATTAATTACTCTAACAATGACTCATTAATTATTATTTTAAAGACTAGAAAAAGAAGCCAGAGAGCTTAAGTTATTTGCCCTTAGTCATCCAGTTAAAAACCAATGAATACACACTTCAAACTCAGGACTCAAGACTCCTCAGAAAATACTCTTAATGCTAAGTAAAATTGGCTTCAAATCCGAAGGGAACAATAGATGCCTTAAAAATGAAATGAACTTGTTCTAAAGGAAGGAATTACTGAGATGAGGAGAAGGACAGGAGAGGGAGTGAGGGAAAGGGATATATCTAGGTATGTAAGCAGGATGGTTTAGACAACTGCACTGTGTATTTCTCCTGCTCTGTGGAAAGCAGCAGTCAATCCTTAGTTTTTTTTCCTTCTCTGTCTTCTTAATATCTTATACAATTTTTTTCTTCCACTTTTGCATGCATGTATCTGGTAATCTAAACAACTAATTTGAAGACAACACTAAACAGCACAACAAAACTGTGAAATTCATATTATTTTGTTTAGTGAAATTCTGTATCATTTATAATATGTTTTAATATTATTTAGTTCTTTTTAAAAATAAATTTAAAATTGGCTCAATTCATTATTTCATTACCTATTAAACATAATCTTCTCTCATTTTAATATCCATCTGTACATGCTGACCAGAGATCACATTATATGACCAAACAATGGAGAAAAATCACATAGACTAGAAGCACATCATAAGAAGTATACAGCCACTTAAGAAAATTTCACTTGTACTAAAAGCAAGAAAACATTTTGGCCTACAACTTTATGTTCTCTATAATATTCACAAGCAATTAAAATTCAGTTTAGAAAATGTGCTTTGTGGAATTCACAGCTAAAGGCTGTGTGTATGGCATAAACACAGATGAGCTAGCAGTCTGGGAAAGGGTCTAAGAAGATAGCACACAAAAGAACCAACAATAGTCCCCAAATTTCCTCTAAAATCTCAGCATTATGCCAGGCTGGTAAGTGCAAGGTCCTGAGTTCAGTTTCCAGTACCAATAACATCTCAGTTCAGAGGCCAGAATACATACCACAGGGAGTGGTTCTGTACACTCTTGATGTGGAAATGAAATATTATAAAAATAATAAGAAGAAAAGCAAGAGGCTGAAGGGATAAAGTCAAAGAAGATACAACACTACTTCTCATCTTTGTACCTCCTTCCACAAAATCATCTGGTCAGAAGTCTCCTGTCCTGTGAGAACAAGGAGAAGAGACTCAAAGAGTAAAGTAAAAATCTATAGCACTCAATTAAACATTAACATTTTTCATAAACATTAATTTTTTAACTCTTCCAAATGCATTTTGTATTTAAGTCCTCTTCTAAAAAAAAAAAAGTTATAGGGGTTGAGAATGCAGAAAATGCAAGGTCCTCAGATTGTTAATGTTTAATTGCTTGATCAGTCTTACATACCTATATCTGTTGATCTATACTGATTTGATGATGAAAATATGTAATGCAACCACTGTTAAATTTTTCTTGTTTTGAAATTCTGTACTATATGTACTCTTACTTTTTATTATTTTTTTTCTATCTTTGTTTCTGCTATTGTTATTCTTTAAAATAAATTTTTTTAAAGAATCTATAAAGCCGGGTGTGGTGGCTCACGCCTGTAATCCCAGCATTCGGGAGGCTCAGGCAGGAGGATTGGTGCGAGTTCGAGACCAGCCTGGGCTACAAAAGTGAGCTCAAGGCCAGCCTCAACTGCATAGCGAGACCCTTTCTCAAAAAGACAAAAAAAAAAAAAAAAAAATCTATAGCACTAGCACTCCCTACCTCCTTATGTCTTCATTACAGGGTTGATTACCTTCAGTAAGGGAAATCATGGGAAAAGTTTGGAGAGAAAGAGAAATGGAGACAGTAAGAAATGACACTGATTTAGTAATGATAAAAGCTTATACATCAGGAAAGTCAAATTAAATAGTCTGAATTCAAGAAAAAAATAATATATTCAATATGCAGTCTTAAAAACAAAGGGCTAAGAGACACTGAAATGCAAAGACATAGGACTATTATTTAAGCATAAAAATTACTAACTCTATAGAAAAGCCAAGGTGACATGCACATTAATATTTTTCATTGTTGGGGATTAAACACCAGGTCTCTCACATTACATATACTCATTCCATCACAGAACTATACTGACAACCCCAGTGCTTCAAAGGAAGAAAGAATTTCTATTAGGTATCTAAATAAATACAAAATATTATCTTAAAAAGTTATGAAGGTTCGGCTAGTTAGCTCAGCAGACTAAAGCACCTGCTTAGGCAGAACACAGTGGCCGGGGTTCAACCCCAGTGTGCCGCACCAGCCCTACCCTGGGGACGTGCAGACACAGGAACTGAGACTGGGTTTGGGAGCGTGCATCTGTAATCCAGGCACTTGGGAGGCTGAAAACAGGAGGATCACTATGAGTCCAATCTGTGAAGTCAGATGCTATAGGCCCTGTAGTAAATATATTCAAAAAAAATTTTTAAGATACAGAAATGTATTTTTTTAAAATACAGAAATGCTATTCTCTGTAAAGAATAGCATAGCTTCATTATTCCACTAAGTATTATAATCAGGAATTACTAAAGACACATTATGAAAAATCCTTCAAAAACACAAAGGAATGAGGAAAAACAAAGACAATGACTATGAATTCTAAGGTACTTGTTTTCTTGAACATGCCTTGATTCCAAATTTTCAGACAAACTATGAGATTCTGGGAGTAAGAAACACCCAAACACTGAGAGATGAAAAGGATTTTTAATACCTTCATTATAAAGATAAGAAAACAGAAAGTAATGATTCATTTAAGAAAGCCATTCCTGTTTAGATTTCCTGTTTCCTAAGGCCCTGCAGTATAGATACATATATATTCATCTATCTCACCTAATCTATCTATCTAACTACCCATCTATCGAGATCATGGACTCATCATAGAAGCCCAAAAGTATCTGAGAAATAACACAACTATGCAAATACAAGACAGAGAAATAACATAAATGAGACCTGTGCAGATGAGCTGAACTGCATAGTTTTGCTACATACTCAGTGGGGGATTTTAAAAAATACTATGCAGTCAGGAAATCTTCAAGCTCAATTTTTATATAGCAAAACAATTTTAAATTATTTAAAGGACAACAACTAAGAACAGCCATTCTATTAAGGGCAAAGAGGTGTAGGTACACTTATAACCAACACTGTTATGAAGAAGAAATTCTGCTTTAGCAAAATCCATATTTATATGATTACATTTCCTATAGTTGAGAGTAGCTATAATTAATGGATTTTCCTCCTTCTCTTAATGCAGCCATTTGTCAATTCAAATACAGAATGCCCAATCAATTTTGATGTATTTAGTAAGCAATTTGTCAAACCGTCCTATAATCCAGTTAATATATTAATTCTTATCATGGAGAGAGTACTAACAACAATGGTATTGGGTTTTCTATAACTTGTGTGAGTCAAATATATGCATATATGCTTAACCTCAGTGGTCGCTGTGGTGGGGACAACACCTTTGTGTCCCACACCTGAGAGCATCCAATACTTCAGGTAACAAACTTTGCTGTAATAAAACAACTGGCTGTAAAAGACCAGTTAGCTGTTCATTCACTGTAATGATCTATGTATATGAGAATCCCTGCGCCTCATTTAATTTTAGTAGAATAAGCATGATAGTACAGCTGACAATAAATACCAAAAAGTAAACTTTGAAGGGAGGAAAAAGGTTTATTAACATGAAGCATACATTTTAAACTTTAAAAAAAATACAATTTGTTTTGGGCAGTACTGGGATTGAACCGAGGACCTTCACACTGAGCTGCATTCCCACTCACCCCTTCTTTCCTGTAGCACTACAAAATTGTTCACTCTGGGCTCAAACCCACAATATTCCTGCCTTAGCCTCTCAAGAGTTCTGGGACTACAGGTGTGGGCCACCAACACCACGCTGAAAAAGAATTCATACACTAAATCTTACAATGCAAAGAATTTTAATACTTATCTTTTTGCATCTTTTTGTTTGTTTGTTTGTTTTTAGTTTATGGAAAAAAGGTAAAGCAAAATTTCCTAACAAAATAACAGAAGAGGGGCTGGTGAGATGGCTCAGCGGCTTAAAGCACTTGCTTAGGCAAGTTTATGCAACCACAGAGACTGCGATTCAAACCCCAACACCACATGCTGTACCAGCCCCAACCCCCTGGGCAGGCTGAGCCGGCAATAATATTTAAAATAATAATAATAAGAAGAAAATAACAATACCTAATACATTACATGTTGGTATCTTTAAAGTAGTTGCTCAGGGTACAAGATATTGGCATAAAAATTTCTCCAATTGATATTAGCACAGACTTTCCTTTTTAATGAACTAAGACATTAATACTTTAAAAATAACATGGAAATTTAATTTTTAACTTATATTCTCAAAATTTTTTCCTTTAGCTTGGTTCTCCACCTTTCTTCCCCACTATCTCAACATAGTTCTGGTAAATTGCTGACTCCCACCAGTGTTAACACAGATGCTATATGTACTACAGCCACAAGGTTAGTTACAAGTCATCAAGACCTCAACTTGTAGGCTGCCCCTTACGGACACCATGCAAAGCTCCCTGTACAGCAGTTTTCTTACTATTTATAATTCCGCCAATAATCACTGTCTGTCTTCATCTTTTCCCACAGCCACCTTTACACAACAAGTTGGAAATAGAACCACAATGCAGAGCTTTTTTTTTTTTTTTTTTTTTTTTTCCAGAGTCTAAATTTATACCACAAATGTGGACTTGGATGTCAAAGGAAGAGTCAAATCCCTCAATGGGAAATCTGGTCAGTAGAAGTTGGGACACCACAGACGCCCAGAAACGACTTTAACATGTCACAAATAACCTTAGACGCCACCCTAAGTCTTTCTGACAAACACTTCCCAAAGAAGATGAGAGCTCTCCATTCACTATACTGCTTCTGAGATTTTCTAGTTTTCTATCAGGAAATCCAAAATCAGAGCTGGAGACAGTCCATTTCTGGAAAGCAAGATTGAAAATCACTGTGGCAAATTTTGTTGAATTAGAATGATGAGCAAGAATGAACAGAAAGGGAACACTGCATGGACTTTCCAGACATCAGTCTCCCATTGGCCCATTTATGAACCATCTAAGACCATGGAAAAAATAATTTTCCAGACTGATTTGGCACAAGGCTGTGCATTTATTAAAAAGCCTGCCACATAAACTCTCCTCCAGACTCCCAGACATCCCATTGTTTCATGTCTGCTGAGAAAGGTGCCCTATATGTCAGGAAAGAACACTGAATATTTTTCAATGACCTAGAGGGCAGAGGTCACTTATTATAAATGGATAATGAGACCTAATGCAGTACTCCGAGTATGGACAAAGAAGGGTCTATCCATAGCCCCTGGTGGATTGGTCATTCAGGCTTTTATTTCCTCTGTGCACTTAATGGAGTCAAACAATTGACAGAAATTCTATAGAGAAGGCTGAAACTGAGAGAAACAACTGTATTCTAGCTCAGATCGACAGATACAAATAGTGACCCTGAAATGGCGCCAGAATTCCTGTTACCACTAACATAACAGTCATAGCATTCTCCCTAAATTCCCATTTAGTCATTTATTAGCAATTAACCTTACTGATGGAAGCGATAGCACATCAGATCATGAACTTCTGCCAATATCAACCCATCGCATTACTGCAGGTAAGCAGACAGGCCATTCTGTTGCAGCTCCTTATTTTTGGAAATAAAAAGATAGGCCTCTCCACTAGAACCCTGCTTCTATTATCAAGCTACCACAATGTACACTCGGTAATAGATGTATGTGTGTGTGTGACTTATAGTCTGATGGGATACAACAATTAACATCAGAGCTGTCAGCATTGGGTCACCAGAAGCAGAGGAACTGATGAACTATAAACTTTTAACCAATAGATTTTTTTAATCTATCAGAATCAATGTCTTATCCCAGTAAAATTTGCCGATCTAGTGCAGAATTACTAGCAACAATGGAAGAAAAACATCTCTTCTCAATGGGAACAGCAGGTAATAAAACTCGCTGAAGCAACACAAAGATACTGATATCATGTAGAATTTTTTTTTTCCTGTCTTTTTGAGACAAGGTCTTGCTATGTAGTTCAGGCTGGCCTTAAACTCACTTTTGTAGTCCAGGCTGGTCTCGAACTCCCACCAATCCTCTTGCCTCAGCCTCCCAAGTGCTGAGATTACATGTATGTGCCACCACGCCAGGCTCATGATGTAAATTTTTATTTTTATTCTATTATTTTTTATCTTTTTGTGACAGGGTCTCACTATGCAATTCAGGCTGGCCTTCAACTCACTCATGTAGCTGGTTTTGAACTCACACTGATTCTCCTGCCTCAGCCTCCCAAGTGCTGGAATTACAGGTGTGCGCCACCACACCTGGCTTAAAATTTTTAATAGAAAGTAGGAGGAAAAGGAAGGAAGGAAGGAAGAGGAATAGCAGCTCTTTCTAGGCATTTTCCTTTTGTTTCACTTCAGTTTTAGGAACAATTATGACAGGAAGGAGCCACCAGAGTCACACCAGAATAAGGTACAGGTCAGTCAGTGAGTTTTTAACAAAAAGGATTTCTGAGGTTGAAACATTTTAATATAACAAATGACCCCCCAAAAAAAATCCTTATGAATTATTCTTAGAAAATTGAATAGCATATGCAGAAAGGATAATTTAATCCAAAATTTCAAATAAAGTATTCATAAAGTGTACAGGTTGTCATTACTACTTCTATTTATCTCACATCTTATCACAGAATAAGAAATTTCAGTTTAAGAATGTTCACAAATTATCTAACACATGTAGCTAAAATCATATACCATGGATCTCAAAACTATAGTTAACTGCACTACAGAAAAGCTATGGAAAAATATGTCAATCGATCAGTATAAAGAAGTGAAATAATAAAACAGAATTCTATTCCAAGTGGTTTCTTCACTAGCGTGGAGAGTCAAACATGGACAGAGCAGCATGACACACCCTACGGCTAACAATGGGCTATAAATACTCTAAATCTTACATTACAAATTTCCTCTACAAGAGAAAAACATTTCTTTCTTCCCCTTCCACCTCTGCCCAATCTTGGGCAAATATTTATTATGGACAATGCAAGGAAACATTATTGAGTACCTCCACCATACTTGGTACACACCACAATAGCAGCCAAGCCAGGATGTTAGGTTAAATCTAATGTGACATTTGAAAGAGAGCAGCTCAGAGGAAAATTGCTGCATATTTAATTGCTTTTCCACAGCACTGACAGTGTCCGTCAGAGAGCAGAGCAATGTGTTTGTAAATGTGCACATCATTTTTCTTCTCATCAGGAGGAGGTACTGTCATCTGGCTTGAGCAATAAGCACCTCATTGTTGGTCTGTAAAGCTAGCAAAAAAGTAATAGAATGGGGTAAAATATTCTAAAAATGACTTCGAGCTATGTTCAAACATGTGACCTACTGTTAGGATAAAAATACTGACTTTTCCTAGGTTTGTACTTGTGTTTGCTAAGACAGAAGCACAGGATTTAATTGGAAGCCAAGTTACCTGGAGTCAAACTGGAATCACTGCTGATTTGTTTGAGTACTTGCCTATGTAGCAAAAATTCAACACTTCACTGTATTTTTATATTGCTGTACTTAAGGAATAAAATAAAAACACCAGTGGCATTCAAGGACAAGTAATAAAATTTTTAAAAGTCAGTCAAATCAATAAGCAGCCCAGCTATGAAAAAGAACCACCCCTGGAGACTTAGGCTCCACAGTCCCTAGCTCTAGGCACTGAACCCAAGGCCTCTGTACTGAGGTACGGCCCAAAACTCTTTTATTCATCTTGAGACAGAATCTTCCCAAGTTGCTAAATCATCTGAAATGAGTTCAACCTTGGGATCCGCCTGCCTCAGCCTCTGAGTGCTAGGATTATAGTTGTGTACCCACAAGCCTGGTTCTTAGCATGTTTTTGCATAAAAAATACAATGACTCTTTGAAACCCTGTCTCAAAAAAGACAAAAAAAAAAAAAAAAGAAAAATTCCATGTATGCTCCCGATACCACTCTTTGTAGTCTTTTCTTCTAATCAATGGCTTTTACTTCTCTGCTACTTTCCAACATGCCATGCTCACTAAGAATCCCTGTGTCACATGTCAGAACATCTACATAATGAGAAGGGAAATGGAAGTTATTACAAAGGACCCAAGTAGAGCTTTTGTCTGAAGACAAAATATCTGACATGGGAAATAGAAGATGTGAACAAAGCATTGAGAATTGGCATATTGAAAAATAAAGAATTGGGGCTGGGCGTGGTGACACACATCTGCAATCTCAGCACTTGGGAGGCCAAGGCAGGAAAGTAGCTTGAGGTCAGCATGAGGTATACAGCGAGAAGCTGTTGAGAGAGAGAGAGAGAGAGAGAGAGAGAGAGAGAGAGAGAGAGAG
>PVJA010045684.1:0-15539 GCA_004027025.1 Myocastor coypus | reverse complement strand
GCCTTGAGCTCACTTTTGTAGCCCAGGCTGGTCTCGAACTCACACCGATCCTCCTGCCTCAGCCTCCCGAGTGCTGGGATTACAGGCGTGTGCCACCACGCCTGGCCTCAAGACCCTGTCTTTATTTTTTTTTTTAATTTTTCTTTATGTTATTTATTTATTTATTTATTTTTCTTGTTTCACAACCTTTGTTTGTTTATTCACTCATTTTCATGGCCGGCTCAGCCCGCCCCGAGGGCAGGGCTGGCGCAGCATGTGGTGCCAGGGATTGAACCGCGGTCCCTGAAGCCGCCCAAGCTTTCCCAAGCAGGCGCTTTAGACCACTGAGCCATCCTGCCGGGCCCAAGACCCTGTCTTTAAAAAGATAAAAAGTTCATTCTTTTGAATGTCTTTATGGTTATAGTGTAATGATTCATTTGAAGAAGGTTTCAAAAAGATAAATTTCAAGTGGCTGTTGGAATAGTGGTAAAGGAAAAAAATAGAAAACTGGGATGAAAGGGAAATGGGTAAGGTATCAAGAGGAGAAGGGTACAGGCCAGGGTATCTGGGACTCGCAAGTGGCAGTGCCTTAGCCGAGTCAAGCCTCTCCTTCCCTTCCCATGCATACTGTCCAAGGTTCAACCTGATGCTTCCGAGAAGGCCGCTCCATCCCCCTATGTGCCTGCTCAGCACCAGCCAGTTTGAGTTAATTTTTAGCCCAAGTGTCTGCCCCGGATGAGGGTGAATTCCTTGAAGGAGGGTCCGTATCCTCCAGCGTGCTGGTCAGTTAGTGGCAATCGTGGGGACTAGGCCTCCTGGAGCCACATTGGTAACCTGCCTGTCCTGTTTCCTTGTAGGACAAGCTGGCTGCTCTGACACCATGGGGAGCTGCTGCAGCTGCCTGAACAGAGACACTGTCCCCGACAACCACCCCACCAAGTTCAAGGTACCCAGAGCCTGCTCTCTTGCCTTCTTGGTAGCTTTATGGACACAGCCCCAAGCCCTCGAGTGGCACAGCCTCTTTGGGGATAGTGACATGACGGGCTGAGGTCAGGGATGGGAGAGTAGCCTGGGCAAGAAAGGCCCAAACCTCTTCACTTTTGACTTCTGTTGTCATCAAAAAAAAAAAAAAAAAAAAAAAAGTCATACAGCAAGAACAGAATGGGGCTTTAGGAAACGTTCATTCCTGCCTATATTTCTGTCACTGCGTATACACCTCTTTTCTGGAAAAAAAGAAAAAATATGTATTGGTCAGTTAAAATGCACTAGGTGTTTTCAGTTGTGTTTAGTGCCTGCGGAGCCCTGTGTACCGTTTGCTGAGGGAAGCGAGGCTGGATCTGCCCTGTAGGGGGCGCCACGTGTCCACGCTGGGCACCATGAGGTGAGGGGGTGCTCAGGAGCTCACCCTTGTGGGAAGTGTCAGCAGTATATTTTGGGTTTGCCTTAGGTGCAATTTTGCCCTGTGTTTACAGTTTTGATTTGTTTTGGAAAAGAAAAAAAGGCTACTAGGGATTGAACCCAGGGCCTTTGCACTGAGCTATATCCCAGTCTGTTTTGATTTTTTTTAATTTTTGAACAGGCTATTGCTAAATAGTGAATCAGGTTCTTTTTTTTTTTTTTTTTTTTTTTTGTGGGACCAGGGTTCGAACTCACGACCTTGCACTTGCCCAGCAGGCACTTGTGCCTCGGAGCTATCTCCCCAGCCCCATGAATCAGGTTCTTGTATCAGCTTCCTCAGGCATGTGCCACCATGCCCAGCTCATTTTTTAAACTTTTAAAAAAAGACCTTGCTATGTCACCAAATTATAGGCCAGGCTAGAACTTGTGCTCATCCTGCCTCAGCCTCCTGGTGTGGTAGGATTATAGGTTTGCACCACCAAGCCCAGCATGATTGTGAATTTATAGTTGATCCCCTTCTTTGATAACATCTCAGATACTTAGTCCTCGTATAGTAAGCCACAGGCTGTCACAGAGCCCTTAACATTGGTCATCCGATGGCCTGGCCTGAGAGGTCAGCTACCACCTTTAACCCCTGTGTCCCCATGATGCAACTTTTGCCCCAGAAGCAGATTGGCCAAGATCTCGGGTGGGCCTGGGTGGGCACATCAGAGTATCAGCCTCCCTCTGGCCCAGCCCTGCATGGACCTGCCTTTGGGGGGCTCGGGTCTCACCGTGACCCCTGTCTCTCCAGGTGACAAACGTGGACGACGAGGGGGTGGAGCTGGGTGAGGGGGTGATGGAGCTGACCGAAAGGGAGCTGGTGCTGCATTTGCAGCGGCGTGAGGCCGTGCGCTGGCCCTACCTGTGCCTGCGGCGCTACGGCTATGACTCCAACCTCTTCTCCTTTGAGAGTGGCCGCCGCTGCCAGACCGGCCAGGGTGAGTGCTGTAGCTGGGCCAGGCTGGGAGGGGTGGCGCAGGCGCAGGCGCAGGGGCTGGCTGATGGGCTGGGAAGCTTGCTGTGGTCATGGACTCAGCAGTGAGCTCTGAACTCGGCCCAGCTCTGGACTTGGCAGGTGTTGCCCAGGGCAGAGCAGGGCAGGGGCTTGGCCCAGGGCACACAGCCTGTTGTCACAGGACTCTGTGGACTCCCAGGCCACAGCTCTTTGTCCCTTCACTCACAGGGGCTCCACCTTGGTCCCTGTGTTGAGCAGCCTGGTAGGACTCAGTCACTGTCTTCAGCCAGGCCTTGCCGCAGCAGCACGGGACTCTCCTCCCGCTGGCTGGCTTCAAAGGGCCTTATCCACCCAATAGGGACATACTTTTCTGAATGTCCAGGCCCTGTGCTCTGAGCCTGCGGATAAAGAGGGGAACCAGGCATACGGGGGTTGCTGGCTCAGTGAGGTGAGATGGGGGAGGCAGGATGCCTGGGTCCCTGCGGGGCCTCAGGAGCTCACCTTTGCCCGTGACTAGAAGTCCAGCCCACGGAGTACCCTGCTTCTCTCTTTGGGGCCTCAGAAGAGGTGATGGCATTCTGTGGGTCAGGGCTCCAGCTGCCGTAGCTCTGGCCCTGACTGAGAGGATCCAGGCATAAGCCCTGTGGAGGGTGTCCTGCCCTGGCAGGCGCTGACTGCAGGCAGGGCCTGTGACTGCAGGGGGCCAAGCTGCAAAAGAGCCCTGGAGGTCGCATTGCCCTCTCATGGGCAGAGGCAGTAAAGCTGACTGAGCAGGTGGGAGAAGAGGCCCCCTCATTCCTAGGGAAGCTTAGCAGGGGCTGCCTCCTCTGTCCCTAGTGAAGTGTCATCTTTGAGCTTCTGTGTCTGCCGGGTCTCTCTGTCCCTTGGAATAGCAGCATTTCTGCTTCCGCTCTGTCCTTCCCATCCTGTTCCTGAAAACCACAGCCGTCTCTACTGTGTGTGTTAGTGTCCCTTAGCAACATCATTGTTGCCCGATCTCCATGCTGTTACTGTCTCAGGTGTGGATCCCTGCATACACACCCTTCCCAGGTGGCCTCCCTAAGTCCCAGGCTCCATCAAGGCAGATGGCCCCATGCCAGGGACAGCTTAGGACCCTGAGTCCAGTGTGTTCCAGCCCAGTCCTGCCTCTTGCAGGACACTGAGCAGCTGAGCTGGGGATGGAAAGGCTGAGAAGCCCAGCGTACCCAGACCCTCGCCTGCCCTGCTAGATCGGCCCTTAGCTGTGCCTGTCCTTCCTGCTGCCTGCCCCTGGGCTCACGCTGCAGGGAGCCTTCATTCTGTGGCCAGACATTGGGCTGGGTACTTGGTGGCAGCTGTAAACAGCACAGATGCTTCTGCCAAGGCTACACTGCTGGGCAGATCGTCAGGCTACGGGCGGGAGATTGTGGGCTTGTTTTTCTGGGGACCAGGGTTGGCCAGCAGGGGAAGATAGGAACAGCCTGTGCGGTGACTGTCACTCAGCTCACACCATCAATGTCCGTGATGATGCCACAAACATACACAAGGGATTCTGCTGTAGGGCTGGCTTGGGCTGGGGTAGCAGACCCAGTACATCAGGCTAGGGTACCACTCAGGCAGGGTCCTTGCCTACCACGTGCAAGGCCCTGGGGTCTATCCGCAGCACCCTGAAAAGCATCAGTGAGTGTGGCTGTGAGGACAGCCCTAGGGCCCTGGTGCTGTGACCTTTCAGGGATCCTGGAGTGTCCCAGAGGATATGCGTGTGTGGAGGCCCTGGCTGTGGCTCGGCAGCCTCTGCAGCAGGCAGGCACGCAGGCACCACGCACGCAGGCACGCACGCACGCACCTGTCTGACTCCGGCCATCTCCAAGGCCATCATGGCTACAACAGGCACCCATCCCCTTTCTCTCCTTATCCAGGGATCTTTGCATTCAAGTGTTCCAGGGCAGAAGAAATCTTCAGCCTCCTTCAGGATCTGATGCAGTGCAACAGCATCAATGTGACAGAAGAGCCAGTCATTGTCACCCGCAGCAGTCACCCCACCGAGCTCGACCTCCCTCGTACCCCTCAGCAGCCCAATGGTGAGGCTCCTCCACCATCCTGGGTACCCAGTGAGAGTTCAGGTGCAGACCTGGAGCACAGACGAGTGGGGAGGAGAGCGCTGGGAGCCAGCCTTCTGGGACATTCGCTCAGGCTAGTCACCCATCATCAGAGACACCCCAGAGGGTGGCTGGGCCGATCAGGTGACTTGGCCGAGGCTGTGATATCCTGGGCCTTAGATCAACTCATAGCTGGGAACAAGCCGGAAGATGTTGGGTTTCCATGGAAACGGCAGTCTGGAGCTTCCTGACTCCTTCCTTGGGTCACACACACCTCCCCTAGAGCCTGCTCTGTCATCTCTGGCAAGGCTCTGCCGCAGGAGAGCCAAAGCTGCCGGCCATATGCTGCCGGTGCTGGTGCTGTGTGGGCTGGCCCATGAGGGACAGAGGGGAGCACCACAGTGCCCGGTTTTGCGGAGTTCCCTAGGGCTCACTGGCTGTGCAGGATGAGCAGGGTGCCGTGGGTGGCTCAGGTAAGGTGCTGCTGGAGGAAGCCGGTGGGGTGGCAGCTCAGGTGAGCTCAGAGGGCAGGGGGCCGGCGCTACAGGTCCCCTCCTGGTGGAGGGGTCCTGGGTGCCAGCTGCTAGCGGGTGGTTTAAACACCTGGCCTGTCTCCCGGCCCAGCTCTAGGGTATACTGTGTCCAGCTTCTCTAATGGCTTCCCCAGCTGCCCGGGAGAGGACACACGTTTCTCCACTCCCCGGCGGCCGTCTTCGAACAGCCTTCGACACTCCTCACTCGGGGAAGAGTCTACAAATGCCCTCATCGCCCCTGATGAGCAGGTGAGCGGCAGCTGGCCCTGCCAGTGTCCGGGGGAGGGGGAGTTGGGAGCATGGCCACCTCTTACCAAGAAGGATCATGGGAAGGGGAAGAAAAGAAAGGAAGGCCATGTTCCAGGAAGATCCAAAGGCCTGGGAAGAGGGGAAACTGTGGCTTTTCCCCTGAGCCTGTGCCCCGCTGTTGTCCCTCCTGCCCTTCCTTCCTCCGGACCCTGCTGCACGCACGCGGACCATCCTGCAGTCACACACCTATGTCAACACTCCAGCCGGCGAGGTTGACCACCGCAGGAGCCGGCACTGCCTGCAGCCACTGCCCGAGGGGCGGACACCCTTCCCCTCACAGGCCCAGGAGCCCAGCCCAAGGGACCCACAGGTCTTCCTGCAGCCAGGCCAGGTGAAGTTTGTGCTGGGACCCACGCCTGCCCGGCGGCACGTGCTCAAGTGCCAGAATCTCTGCCCCAGCCTACAGGACACACCCCACCACAACAACAACAACGAAGGGCCCTCCGAGTGCCCTGAGCAGCCCAAGTGCTCCTATGAGAATGTGGGTGGGGGTCTGCGGAGAGGCCCTGGCTGGAGACTGAGCCCTGAGGAGCCGGGCTGGGGCAGCCTGGCCCACCGCCGCGCTGCACTGCTGCACTATGAGAACCTGCCCCCACTGCCCCCTGTATGGGAGAGCCATGGCCAGCTGCAGGCTGGGGAGCCCGGGGACGATGGGGACTCACGGGACGGGCTCACACCCTCCTCCAATGGCTTCCCAGAGGGGGAGGAGGATGAGACCCCACTGCAGAAGCCCCCCAATTCCCGGGCCACTGGCCGCAGCCACAGTGGCTTTCCCGTGCCCTTGACCCGCCGCCGCGGCTCCCCGAGGGTCTTCAGCTTTGACTTCCGCCGCCCAGGCCCTGAGCCCCCGCGGCAGCTCAATTACATCCAGGTGGAACTCAAGAGCTGGGGAGGGGAGCCACCCAAGGGGGCCCAGACCCCTTCCACACCCAGGGCCACAGGGCCCAGCTCGGACTCTTACGCCGTGATCGACCTTAAGAAGACAGCAGCCATGTCCAGCCTGCAGCGGGCACTGCCCCGCGACGATGGCACCACCAGGAAGACACGGCACAACAGCACCGACCTGCCTCTCTAGGTCCCTCCATTGCCACCTCCAGGGCTGAAGGCACTGAGGCAGACGGGAGCTTCCCCATGCTGCTGGTGTTCCCACCCGTGCTACCTGAAGTTCCTGGTCCCCAGCCAGGGAGGGGAGGAGAGGGTGGCCAGGTGAGGAGGGAGCCTTGACGCCGACTGTGAAGGGTCCTTGTGATTACGTTTCCCGCCGTCCCCTTACGTCCATTTGTCTTGTCAGCTGTCTGTCTGTCCATCCATTTGTGTGTGCTTTTTTGGTTGGAATTTTGAAACATTTTGTACCTGTTGATTTTATTTATCAGTTTATTTTTCTATTTATTGTTTTAAATGTAATTTAACATATTTATTATTAATATAATTATTTTTAAATTCTGGCCCAGCGAGTGGAGTCAGCTTGTGGTCTCCTCTGGGAGGGAATGGGAGTCAGGGCGGCTGTGGCTTTGGTGCCACGTCTGTGATCTTTCCTTCCTCCAAGGAGCCCTGGTCCAGAACGTTACTTGCTGCAGTAAAGTGACAGGATGGCTGCAGTCTCCGGTTTGGAGAGGACTTGTGGGGGTGACTGCCCCAGGACAGGACTGATCCTGTGAGTCTCAGTGGCCGGGGCCATGTCTGGAGCCCTGGCTGGCTGACCCTCCTGTCTGGCAAGTAGCAGGGCCATACTGTGTCCTCAGCCCCTGGCTCTGAGGTGGGGTGTCCTGACCAGCCCAGCCCAGTTGAGTCTTGATCACAAAACAGGACTTCAGGGAACGCAGTGTAAAGTGGCGCTCACGTCACCCAGTGCTGGGGTTGCAAAGTATAGCTTTTCCAAAGAACAACAGGTGGGTCCTCCAGGTCTGGTGGTGACCAGTGCCCTTCCGTACCAGGACCCCTGCTCTCTCCTCAGCTGCTCTTTGTGCTTCCATTCGGGCTGCCTGGCCTCCAAGGGTAATGTAGGAGAGTTCAGTGTCTGACGACCCCTGGGCCCAGGAAGGGAGCGAGGCCAGGGCTGGTCCTTGACTTGAGGACAGGCCTTGTCTCTGGCCCCTGTTTGTGCCCAGATCCTGCTGTGTGTCCTGTTTCTCCCCAATGCCGCAGCCAGGGCAGGGCCACCCCAGCTGTCAGTTTCAGACACCCTGTTCATCTGTGTGTGGGGTGGCTGTCTCCTATTGTCAGAAAATTGGTCATAGCAGGACTGAGAGGCCTCGGTGAAGTCCAGCAGGTGGCTCTTGCTGTCCCTTTGCTCTCCCCCTATAGCAGGACTTGCAGTACCTGTCTCATGTCCTGGAAATCAGGCACTGGTGGCCTCCTTAGCTTCCTGGTCCTCGAACACACCTGTTCTGCCTGTGGCCTGCATGGTCCCAGCACACAGGTATGGCCGGGACCAGGCTCCTCCTCGCTGAGGGACAAGGGGTAGCCACGGCCAGCCTGGGGCTGGCAGAAGTCAGACAGGTACTAGCTAATGCCCCACACTCGCTGTCATAGGCCTGTGTTGCCCCCGTGGGCCTGGGGGTCACGGTGAGCTGGACACAAAAGCACAGAGAGGCTCTTCGGGTTGTCCTCACTTGGGGCCCAAGCCTCAGGCTGACCAAGTCATTGCCCTCACTCTGGGCCACAGAACTTGCTCTGATCCCCTGGAGAACCCCCCCACACACACACACCAAGTTGTCATGACTACAGCCAGCAACCGACCTTCTGTCCCCTCCCCTGGCCCAGGGAGATCTCCAGCAGGAATATTCCTCCCTCAGGAAGGGCAGGGGAGAGCAGACAGCTTTCCTGACTGGAAGGGGCGGATGGGTGAGGTACCCAGCAGGGGCAGCTGCAGCCAGCCCTACCCCAGTGAGGTGTGACACACGGGGAACTGGCCGCCGACCTCAGTGTTTGCCTAGCGCGCTCTGCTCCTCATTAGATCAGAGCCCTGCCCAGCCCTCAGGCGGCGCTTGGGAAGGGCCAGGCCCGGCCTCCTGTCTGCAGTGACCTGTCTGACTCCCAAGCCCACTCCTGTGTAACTACAGCACTTTGCAGGATATGAACACAGGCGGCATTTCACAGAGGTGTGGACCATTTATCTGCCCGGCCTCGCTGGGCAGGATCCTTATCACTCTCGCACAGAAGAGGAAACCGGCCGGGAAGGGAAGCGGCCCGCCTGAGGCCGAGAGTTAACGAGCAGCTTGTGCTGGGGCTGGGTGCCAGGCCTGTCTGCCCACCCCAGCAGCTCCCTGGCTGGCCTGTGGACACCTGCTGTGCTGGACAGGGGCCATAGAGCTTGCAGGGCTCCTTCTGCCCTAGGGGACCACATTCCATTGCACTCGCCTCAGAAATCCTGAAATCCAAGCTGCTAGCTATGGGGGTAGCCCCAGTCCCAGCCTGCCTGCTGACTACTTGTCCTGCTCCTGTAGCTCACGGCCTGAGAAGCACTGGCTCAGTAGCCCACTCTGGGAGGGGCTGGCTGGCTGCAGGAGGAGCCCTGCACTGGCCAGCTTGGTCCCCTCCTGTCCTGTCCCATCTTCCCAGGTCGGGTCGTGTCAGCTCTCTTGAGTCCTGACTTCACAGGTTGCTCCATCGGGTGTCTCAAGCAGAATGCTCCTCTTCTCAGAGGCATACAGGCCAATAACAAGAGTCCCCGTGTCTCTAGTACAGCTAGAGCTATGTGGACAGTGACAGAGTCCAGGAGGGACAGTGAGGTCTTGTCAGCAAAGCCAGGGCCAACTCGGGATCACTTCAGCAGCTCCTGGAGAAGCTGATCCAGTCTGCTTGCACACTGCACTGCCAGGGAAACTCACTACCTGAGAGCCCCTTCCTCCACTTGGGCCTGAGAAGCCCCCACACTTCCTCCTCCAGGGCCCAGCATGGCCGTGGCGCAGGACCACTGGGCATCTCACAGCCCCACAGCCATCGTGGCCCACGCAGGGATTTCACAGTACCACGCCCAGGCATGGGTTGGGGGAGGGTCCAGCCCAGACACCCACCCAGGGAGCAGGGCTGCCTGGGTAAGTGCCTGGAAAGGGAAGCTGCTCTTCGCACCTGCATCAGGCTCCGCATCTCAGCATCCTGGGACAGCGCGTGGGCCTGACCCTCAGCTTTCTCCACCCAAGGCCAGCCTTGTCCAGGACCTTGCACCTCTGTGAAACAGCCCACGTGAGCCCAGCTCGCTTGGCTTGTTAAACTAAAATCTGAATGGTCTGTGCATGCCAGCAACAGTTCTTCTTGGTGCCCTGGGTCTGTCCTGGACTTCGGAAGCCAGATGAGGGGAGGACAGGGATGGGCGCCAGGAGAAGGGGCCAGTCATGGGTGCAGATGCCACCTGGCACTTGGCCCGGTGTTCCCAGAAACCCCTTTCTTCAGGCAATGGGGTGGACACTCTCTAGGCCCTGTCCCAGATGCAACCTCTTGGCCCTTGTGTTACCCAGCAGGGGTCCTGGACATGGATGTCCCTGTCCTCCTCCTGCCCTCGGATAGGGGCTCGGGTCCCTTAGCCTCCTCCCTGCCACTGCTGCTGCCCCTCGCTCCAGCCTGATCTGAATCCCCAGGGTTGGAGGCCCTGATAGACTGCAGGTGAACTGCACCTGGGAAAGGGGCAGAAGGCCATCAAATCTGCCTCCTTCGGACCGTGCTTGGAGTGGGAGTGGGGCGGTGGCACTGGAGGAGGCAGAAGCGCCAGGTGTTCATGGAGGCGCCTTGCCTCCCCTCACCCAGGGCCGTATCAGTGCTCTGATACCCAGCGGGGTGGGGAAGGGCAGTGTACACAGCGATGGGGGCCTTGGTTCCCCAGCAAACACGGGACAGTGGTTCCAGGTACAAGGTCTGGTGGCATAGGCGGGTCCTGACCAAGCCTCACACCCAGGGCTGTTGGGCTCCCAGCAGCAGGATTATGGGATGTGAGCATCTCCCATGTGATGCCGGGTGACGCAAGGGCGGATGGCTTGAACTCTCTGAGCTGGTTTCACAGTCTGTTAAGGAGACAGAGTTTTCACCTCATCTCTGTTGTGAGTTGAATAACACTGCGCATAAACGCCCGGTACGCGCTGATCCGACGGTTGTCTCAGTGTTGGCAGTGGCTGTGGGGTGCTTCCTGCAGGAGGTGGGCTGTGAGGAGAGTTGGAGGAGGGGAGGGGAGGGGGAGGACCAAGGGGAAGATGGGGCCGGGTGGCAGTAGACTGAGAGCTGGGCGTGGTGGTGCACACCTGTCCTGTCAGCCCTCAGGGACAACGAGGCAGGAGGACCCGAAGGTGGAGCCCAGCCTGGGCAACCTAGCGACGTAGCAAGATCCTGTCTCAAAACACAAATGTAAGAAAGGGCTGGGGATGTAACTCAGTTGGGAGGTCCTGGGTTCAACTCCCAGAAGGGGAAAAAAATAAATAAGTAGCCCAGGATAGGTGGAAAAATGGAGGCTCCTACTAGGTGAGCAGGAGGCACAGCGGAAGTAGGAAGCCCGGGTGCAGAGACCAGGCAGAGATGGGCTCACCCTTCTGAGCCAGGCAGGGTGCGGAGCCCCCTGAAGGGGCTCAGGGAGACTCTCACAGGGAGCCTCCCAATTCCGCCGCCAGTGCTTTGGCCTCTAGACAGGTCTCCTGCCTGCACCCCCAGATTTGGGTTTCATTTTAGGGTGTTGGTAAAGGCTGTGGGAAAGCAAAGAAGGTCCTTTGTTTTTATGAGGTCCCAAAAGTGGAAGAAAGGTGAACCCTGAAATGCAGAGGGGACACAGATGCCAGCCAGATTCCAGGCTACCAGTGGGAGGGCACAGCTAGGTCCCAGAAGGCCTAGCTAGGAACACCAGCAGGACAGGGCCTGGCCGGGTAAGGCAATACCATTATGACCCTGGATCTGGTGCTACAAGGGAGGCATGATCAGAAAGTACAGTGATTTTTTAAAAATTAATTAATTTATTTTTATTTTATTTTATTTATTTATTTATTTTTTTTGTCTTTTTTTGAGACAGGGTCTCGCTATGCAGTTGAGGCTGGTCCTGACCTCACTTTTGTAGCCCAGGCTGGTCTCGAACTCGCACCAATCCTCCTGCCTCAGCCTCCCGAGTGCTGGGATTACAGGCGTGCGCTACCACGCCCAGCAATTTTTTTTTAATTTAGTATGGGTCTTGGGGGCCGGTGAGACGGCTTAGTGGTCTAAAGTGCCAGCTTAGGCAATTGCAGGGACCACGGTTCGATCCCCAGCACCACATGCTGCACCAGCCTCACCCCCAGGGCAGGCTGACCCAGCCATAATATATATATATATATATATATATATATATATATATATATATATATATATATATATAATTTAGTATGGGTCTACAGGATCTCACTGCATAGATCCAATCACTATGTAGATCAGACTCTTGGTGATGCTCCTGTTTTCAGCCAACCAAGCTCTGGGATTACAGTGCCACCATGCCCAGTCTCAGTCGCTATCTCAGTGTGCCCCGGGGGGCAGGGCTGTCATGGCACACTCGTGATTGAACCCCAGTTGCTGTGTCTGCCTAAGCAGGAGCTTGAGTCTGCTAAGGTATCTGGCTGGCCCATCTTTTGGTCTTTTTGAGACAGGGTCTCACTATACAGCTCAAGCTGGCCTTGAGTTCACGTTATAGAGCCCAGGCTGGTCTTGAATTCAAAACAGTCCTCCTGCCTCGGCCTCCTGAGTGCTGGGATTATACAGTGTATTTTAAAACGTTGCTTATGGTGAGAGTCCCCTCTACGTTCTGCCCTCACCTTGAGCGCTTTCACCTGGCTGTCCCTGTCGCTTTCTGCAGCATTTCCCGGAGCCTATTTCCTTCTTCATAAGAGGTGATCAAAAGTACAGTGAATGCTACTGCCCAGCCACATAGAAAGACAGGCTCAAAAAAAAAAAAGAAAGACAGGCTCCTAAAAATGTAACATTGGCCGGGCATGGTAGCACGTGCCAGGCATCCCAGCACGTAGAAGGCTGAGGCAGGAGGATCACTGGGAGCTCAAGGCCAACCTAGGCTATGAAGGGAAACCGTGTCTCAAAACACCTAACTAAATAAAAACATGACACTGTGTCTTCAGTCGCCTTATTCACTGGATCTGTCACTGTGTGACTGTCACCTCTTCCCTAACTTCAGACAGAGGAAACAAAGACACTATGGATGAGCTGAGGACACTGAGGCCAACAGAACAGAAAGACCCCTGGGAAAGAGGACTTCTAGAACCGCTGCAGACATCAGTGACAACAGGGGATGGGTGTATTCAAAGTGAGGGGGAGGCTGTGGGGGAACTCGAGGTGATGTGTCTTTTACAGTAATAATTTTATTTTATTATTATTAATTTTTTTGTATTTTAGGGGAGGGACTAAAGGATGTTCAGGGTCTTACTACTTGAACAGACTAGTAGTGATCTGCTTGTTTATAGCCTCCCAAGAGCTGGGCTTATGGGGCTGGTGAGATAGCTCAGCATTCTAAAGCACCTGCTTATGCAAGCTTAGGCAAGTGTAGGGACCGTGGTTTGATCCCCAGCACCACATGCTGCGCCAGACTCACCCCCAGGGCAGGCTGAGCCAGCCATAATGTAAAATAAATAAAGGTTTTTTTTGTTTAGTTTTGTTTTTTTTAAAGAGCTGGGATTACAGGTGTGTGCCACCATGCCCAGTCTCAATTGCCATCTCAGCACACCCTGGGGGCAGAGCCAGTATGGCAGGGCCTGAGATCGAACCCAGCCCCTGAACCTGCTTGCAGGCACTTTAATCCACTAAGCTATTTGGCCGACCCGGCAATAATAATTTTTGAATGTAAGCATTCACTGCATTTTTTTATTACACCCTGTGGTAGTAGTGGTAAATTCTCCTCCAAAGGGACAAAGATGAGACCTTCAGAGGCCCTCTTGGACCCTTGAATCAACCTCTCAGCTTCCTGAAGGGTTAAAGCAGTGCTTCTCAACCTTTCTAATGCTGAGACCCCACAATACAGTTCCTCATGTTGCGGTGACCTCAAACCAAAAAAATGATTTTGGTGGCTACTTCAAAACTGTAATTTTGCTACAGTTATGATTTTCCAATGGCTTTAGGCAACCCCTGTGTTTTGGTTGTTTGCCCCTCCACGGGGGTCACGACCCACAGGTTGAGAACCGCTGAGTTAGAGAGTGAAGGGCTGGCTGGAGGGTGCCTCTACTCTGCAGGAAGTACAGCCAGGATGGGCCCAGTGCACCCAGCACACCCAGGACTGGCACAAATTAGGGGTGCTTCCTGCAGGAAGTTCTGGGCATCTTCCGAGGTGCTGGTCCCTTTCCTTTTCCCACACTGCAGGGTGCACGGAGGCCCTAGGTCACAGGTCCTCTGTTGCTCTGGGCCTTGATTTCCACAGCTCAATGAGAGTGTAGAGCAAGACGCTCAGGCATCAGGACTTCCGGGAGAGTGGCAGCTGCCCATCCGAGGCCCTCTGTCCTGGGCCACCCAGGGAGAACTGCCAAACACATGTGCCTTCATAGGGTGCCTCTCCAGAACCTGAAAGAGATTGGCAGGCTCTGGGCAGCGGCCACCTCCAGCCCCAGGCTGGGATGGCGAACATTTCCACCCAGGCACCATGAGGGGCCATGGAGGGAGAGGAAGGCTGGGCCTGCAGCCTCTCAGGTCCATTATCAGTGTTTGGTTTGGGGCTCTGGAGCAGGCCTGGATCCTGCTCCTTATCCATGTCCTGGTGATTAGATTCTTTGCTCTTGGATGTGTCCCAGCCTAACCCAGTGGCCCTTCCTTACCTGCCACCCAACTCTCAAACCCCAGCTTCCCTCCTCATCCTGGGAGACCCAGGCTGGGTCAGGACCACCTCCGTCCTGATTCCTCCCTGTGGCCTCTGTGGCTGGTGTGGCCTCTTGCTGCTCCACAGAGTCTGTGCAAGTGTGTGGGACACCGGGAACAGGATTTAAGGGGGACACTGGCCCAGAACAGGAGGGGGTCCCCAGGGACCAGCCTCCACTACCACTTGGCTCCTCGGAGAGGAACAGAGCGAGCCATGAATGGCCACCAGGAGCCAGGGTGGCCTAGCTCGTACGCAGGTCGGACCACCTGTCCTCGTACCGCCAACCCCCTGGAAATGCAGTCCCTGTGTTCTGCGTGAGCCCTGCTTCC
This sequence comes from Myocastor coypus, assembly GCA_004027025.1. Taxonomy (NCBI): domain Eukaryota; kingdom Metazoa; phylum Chordata; class Mammalia; order Rodentia; family Myocastoridae; genus Myocastor; species Myocastor coypus. Next base: position 1,122 of record PVJA010045684.1, on the reverse strand, counting down.
CCACATCTGGCCCAGGCAGGAGGCAGAGGTCGGGGCAAACCTGCTGTCCTCGGTAGGGGAGGGGGGAGGAAGAAGAGAAGAGAGCACAGGGAGAACAGTAAGCCAGGCACAGCAATCGGGAGGCTGAGGCAGGAGACGAGAGTTCGAGGCCAGCCTGGGCTACAAAGTGAGCTCTAGGCCAGCCTGAACTGCATGGTGAGATCCTGTCTCAGAAAGACAAAAAAGGCAACCAAGCAAGCAAGCATGAGAGTGAGCATGGCGGTGCCCACCTGTAATTTCAGCTGACACAGGAGGATTGCTGTGTGTAAGTTGCAGGCCAGCCTGGGCTGCATAGAGCAAGGCCAGCCTGAACTACATCGCGAGATCCTGTCTCCGATAAATGAACATGGCACCTGCCTTCACTTCTGGGTTCCCAGAAGCTGGGCCCCAACTGTCGCACATGGCAGCCCAATCCTTCCACTGGGGCCAGAGGTCGGGGGGCAGGGGGGTGAGTGGGGGGGAGGGAGTCGGTGCTATGGGCTCAAGGCAGGATGCTCAGCAGGGAACTCAGGACAGTCTGTTCCACACGTCCTCTCCTACAGGTTGGGACCTAAACTTGACCACCCTCATGGTCACAGCACCTCTGGGCTTGTACTCACAGTCGTCCTGTTGGCCAGGGGGTACAGGGCCAGCCCTGGTCAGCATCTTGATGGGGACATGCTGGTGTTTCTTCTGGCCTCCTGAGGGGTCTAAGGCCAGAGAGGACGAGAAGAAAGAAGAACAGTGACCTGGCTGTGGTCACTGCGGGCTTGGCCTGTCCCTACCGTGCCTGCCTAGGAGACTGGCCAGGGATTTGGGGTGCAGGTCCTCAATGAGGAGACTACCCCTGGCCTTGTCCTGCCCCACGGCATCCATGAACCCCTGGGTGTGTACCCATGCCAAGTGCAGCGTGAGAAGCCTGCGGCTCCTCCTCCTTCGCCTCCTGCTCCTGGTCTCCACTGCACTATCCTGGTGGCAGCAGCATTTTGGGTAAAACGCAGTTACCCACAACACTGAAGGGGTGCCACCCCTCTCCCCACACCTTGGGGTCCTTTGGGGAGGGCTGTGCTGTGTCTTTCTCTCTCTCTCTGTCTCTCTGTCTCT
>PVJA010045683.1:0-15513 GCA_004027025.1 Myocastor coypus | reverse complement strand
AACAAAAAAAAAAAAAAAAAAAAAAAAAAAAAACTTAAGAGAGAGACTGCCTTGTATCATACTATAATGACAAACACATAATATCATATACTTGTCAAAATTCATATACCGCACAACACAAAGAATGAATCCTAACATAAACTATGGACTTCAGTTAATTTTAAAATTTTTTTTTTTTTGGCTTTTTGAGACAGGGTCTCACTGTGCAGTTGAGGCTGGCTTTGAGCTCACTTTTGTAGCCCAGGCTGGTCTCGAACTCGCAGCGATCCTCCTGCCTCAGCCTCCCAAGTGCTGGGATTACAGGCGTGAGCCACCACGCCCGGCTAATTTTAAAATTTTAAAATAATGAAATAAATGCAAGGCAATTATTAGCTTTAGGAAAAATAAAGCAAATGTAATTTAATGAATTATACAGATCAGTTGTGAAAGTATTTTCAGAGTCATTCCTCACCTATCTATTGACAGAGAGGAAAGTCAATAGATGTTTTCAAAATGAAAAATCAAAGAGCATCAGTATAGCAAAACCACATGTTTCCAAAAAAGAGAGTCAGGGTTGCTTCAGATGGTGGCACAGCAGCAGATATGTGGCCTAATGTGTTTAGTTGACCCAGCAAAGTCACATGGGCCGGCTGAGAATCAGTGTGGATGGCGGATACACACAGTATGGATGTGGGTGGCATGAATCGCTGACATGCATAGAAGTCACTTCTGGGTTATGATTCAGCTTCTCTCCAGCCGGAAGCCCTTGGGTGGAGATTGACCAACAGTCCAGGAAATGGATATGGTATTTTATTCCCAAGTATAGTATAAGCTCTTTGGGGGATCTTTCACTCTTTTACTGCCTCTACATGCAAGAAGAACAAAGTGATGCACTTAGGTTAGGCTGACCTGGAGCCTACTATGCAGTCCAGGCTGCTCTCTACCACCACACATGGCAGTGATGCACTTCTACAAAGGGAACCAGATCTCTGAAGTTTGGGCTCAATACCACTGGGCTCTGCCAGCCCTTGGTGGGCTGGTGGTGAGACAGTCAGACTTTGACTTCATGTATGCAATGCTGTGGGGCAGCTTTGCAGCACCTGTGAAACTTCCTGGGCTATGCCCTCCAGTGGAGCAGGAAGCAAAATATTTCCATTAAGAAAAGAAAATTAAAGATATACTTATCAGGGGCCTGGCAGGATGGCTCAGTGGTCTAAAGCACCTGCTTAGGAAAGCTTGGGCAGCTGCAGGGACTGCGATTTGATCCCCGGCACCACATGCTGCGCCTGCCATGCCCTCAGGGCAGGCTGAGCCAGCCATAAAAGTAAATAAACAAAGAAAAGTTCTGAAACAAGAAAAAAAAATGTTAACAACAACAAAAAAAGATATACTTATCAAATAGCAGGAACAATTTTGAATGAACTAGGCTATATCTGTTCATTTACTTACTCACAGAATCTTATGAATTAAGCCAACTAAATGCCAAGGACTGTGTTAGGTACTGGACATGCAAAGATGCATACATTAGAGTTCCTGATTGTAACACACTTAGAGCCAGGGAAGGGTCAGAGGCAGATGTAGAGGCCCTCATAATGTCCCAAATCTAACCTACCCTGGAAAGGACTGACAGCAAGTTCTGGGAGTATGAGAGCCTACATATGCAATGCAGAGTGGTGTGTTCCCAGCCCATCTAAAAACCAAAGTCCTCCAAATATAACACACGCATGGGGCCTGGCGGGATGGCTCAGTGGTCTAAAGCGCCTGCTTGGGGAAGCTTGGGCGGCTTCAGGGACCGCAGTTAGATCCCTGGCACCACATGCTGCGCCAGCCCTGCCCTCGGGGCGGGCTGAGCCAGCCATAAAGATGAGTGAATAAACAAAGGTTCTGAAACAAGAAAAAAAATAAATAAATAAAATAAAAATTCTTTAAAAAAAAACCCTAACAACAACAACAACACACACACACACACACACACACACACACACACACACACACACACACATATATACGTACACCAGCTCAGCCTGCCCTGGGGGTGGGGCTGCACAGCATGTGGTGCCGGTGATTGAACCGTAGTCCCTGTGGTTGCCTAAGCTTGCCTAAGCAGGCGCTTTAGATGGCTGAGCCATCTTTCTGGCCCCCAAATACTGTTAAAAAAGCAACTGAATTGCCTTATAATAATACACCAAGTATTTCTACATAATATAAAACATTGAAAATATGAATTATCTCATTATTTAACAAGAAGTACCGAACTCCTGGGGTGTTTGGTACAGTACATGATACAATTTGTATTTTCCTTCTATGCCACATGAAATATGTATGGTGAGGTACATAAACAATGAAACCACACACTCAGGCTCCTTCAGGAAAGATATCTGCACTTAATGGCATGCCATGTACATCAGTGATAATACATGTGTTTTAAGGACATACTAGGCCTTCTTGACCAGCACATGGGCAGGCACCTTCCACTCCTCTAATCCAAAGTCTCAGAAAACCTAAATGTTTCTGCCAGTGTGTGCACCCATGCACACATACACACACACACACACGCGCGCGCGCACACACACACACATGAGAATTGTGCTGGAATTGGGGTGTGTGTGTGTGTGTGTGTGTGTGTGTGTGTGTGTGTGTGTGTGCTAGATTTTTTTTTTTTTTTTGGTACCAGGGATTAAACTCAGGACCTTGTACTTGCTGGGCAGTCACTTATTTCACTGAACTATCTCCCTGGCCCCCTGTGCTGGAATTTTGATCTGGATGGTATATTCTGGTTTAAAACTTTCTTTGGAGGGCCAGCAAGATAGCTCAGTGGACTAAGTACTTGCTTAGGTAAGCACAAGGGCCAGGGTTTGATCCCTGGCACCAATGCCCACCAGCCCCAGCCCCAGATGTGCTGAGCTGGCAATAGAGCCAAGGTGTGGTGGTACATGCCTGTAATCTCAGCACTAGACAGGCTGAAAACAGGAGGATCACTACAAGTCTGAGGTGCACAGTGAGACACTGCACACACAAAAAAATAGGGGCCCAGGAGAGAGCTCCATGGCACAAGTGCCTGCCTGGCAAGTACAAGGTCATGAGATCAAACCCCGGTCCTGCCAAAATACAAAGAAAGAAAGAAAGAAAGAAAGAAAGAAAGAAAGAAAGAAAGAAAGAAAGAAAGAAAGAAAGAAAGAAAGAAAGAAAGAGAGATAAATAAAACTTTCTTTGGGTTGTTATAATGACCATATCAATGGAGGAGGCTTAAATATTGCAGTGTTAGCCTTTGCTAAGATCAAGGCTATGAAGCAACATGACAGCTCTACCTGTTGAGTTACATGATCAAAGGATGAAACCAAACTACACACCGGTGAATACTGTAGGTGACATTCTACATGAGGTAGGACAAGGTGAGCAAGGTGAGTGTGGAAGCTGTACATGGTCTGCTGCTGTGTTAAGTCTCCAAGCAATACTCTTCCATTTCTGTCATTCTGTCATCATTGTTGCAGTCTTATTTGTGCAGTGAAGACAAGACTTCACACTCATGGACATACACACACAGACAGTGATGCATCTCTCAGGTGAATACACATGAACACTGGCCCAAGAGGTTGGGTACCTTCCCATACAGCAATGCAACCTGCTCTTGGCCTCTGAGCTCAGCCCTGTCATCCTGTACAAGGAACTCAGCCAGCAGCTTGCATGCACTATGGGACAGTCACGCCACAGGTGGAGGGGTCCAGTACAAGGCAGGGACTACTTGCCTTAGGGAACTTGGGATTTCTGCAGCCAGCAGCCACTGAGTGCACAGGTCCAACCTTACCAGGGCAGTGCTCTGAGGTTAATGCTATGGGGAGGCAGCCTGGATAGCTGGGAGACATTAGTCCTGCCTGTGTCTGGGAGGGGGTTTGAGGATGACTAGTATTTCTATTTATTTATTTATTTATTTTCTTGTTTCAGAACTTTTGTTTGTTTATTTTTATGGCTGGCTCAGCCTGCCCTGAGGGCAGGGCTGGCGCAGCATGTGGTGCCAGGAATCGAACTGTGGTCCCTGAAGCCTCCCAAGCTTTCCCAAGCAGGCGCTTTAGAACACTGAGCCATCTCGCCAGGCCCCAAGGATGACTAGTATTTCAATTTAAAAAATTTGAATCAATGACTGAGTGAAGGCGGGGTGGGATGGCTCAGTGGTCTAAAGCTCCTGCTTGGGAAAGCTTGGGCGGCTTCAGGGACTGTGGTTCGATCCCCGGCACCACATGCTGCACCAGCCCTGCCCTTGGGGTGGGCTGAGCCGGCCATAAAAATGAGTGAATAAACAAAGGTTCTGAAACAAGAAAAAAATAAATAAATAAAATAAAAAATTCTTAAAAAAAAAATGACTGAGTGAAGGGGCCCGTCGGGATGGCTCAGTGGTCTAAAGCGCCTGCTTGGGAAAGCTTGGGCAGCTTCAGGGACCGCGGTTCGATCCCCGGCACCACATGCTGCGCCAGCCCTGCCCTCGGGGCAGGCTGAGCTGGCCATAAAATGAGTGAATAAACAAAGGTTCTGAAACAAGAAAAAAAATAAAATAAAAAATTCTCTGTTTTTAAAGAATTTTATTTATTTTTTTTGTTTTAGTACTTTTGTTTGTTCGTTTATTTATTTATTTGTATGGCTGACTCAGCCTGCCCTGAGAGCAGGGCTGGTGCAGCATGTGGTACCGGGGATCGAACCGCGGTCCCTGAAGCCGCCCAAGCTTTCCCAAGCAGGCGCTTTAGATCACTGAGCCATCCTGCCAGGCCCAATAAAATAAAAAATTAAAATAAAAATGACTGAGTGAAAAAATCCTTCCTCACCAGTGTAGGGAAGCATCACGCACTCTGTTGGAGACTTAAAGAGAAAAAACAAAGGTGGAGGGAACAAAACTGGTAAAGTCTCTCCCTCGCCCTTCTGAACTGGGATCCCCTCATTCTGCTACTGGTCATCAAAGCATCTAGTGCCTGAGTGTTTAGACTTGGAGACGCGTATCACTGGTTTTTCAAGTTCCGTTTACAGACAGCACATTGAGGATCTCCCAGCACCCCAACATCCTTCATCTTATTGGCCCTGCTTCTCCAGAGAACCCTGGCTGAGGGTCAGGAATATAGCTCAGCAGCATAAGTGCCTGCCTGGAAAGATCCTGAGTTGAATTCCCACTTAAAAAAAAAAAAAAAAAAAGGAAAAAAAAAAAAAAAAAAAAAAGCTCTTTTGGGTCCTCCTTTCCAAGATGAGGAAAAAAAAAAAGAAGAAATAATAACAGTTGTGCCAAAAGGGGGTCATGTGCAGCCTATCTGCTACACGAACTGTGCCTCATGAATACCCAAGGATAGAAGTTTGTCATTTGGAACATAGTGGAAGCCACCACCATCAGGGACATTTCCAAAGCGAGTGTCTTCGATGGTTATGTGCTTCCCAAGCTATATGTGAAGCCGCATTACTGTGTGATTCCTGCCATTCACAGCAAAGTGGTCAGAAATCAATTTTGTGAAGCTGGCAAGGACCAAACACCTCCACCCCGACTTAGACCTGCTGATGCTGCCCCATAACCTCCAGCTAAACCCATGTGAGGAGAGCTGAGTCTTAATAGACTGAAGAAAACTCTTGAGAAATAAATAATACATTGAATCATTGAGTGTCACACTTATAGAGAAAGAGAGAGAGAGAGAACCTTGGCTGACTGTACTACATCTATATGCTTACAATAATAACACAGGCATTCTACTTTGTATTTTGACACCAGGGCATCCATCGTATTTTTGTAATTTAAACTACACATGAGTCCAGGAACTAAATAAAAGTTGTCACATATGCCTGAGGATGTAGCTCAGTGTAAAGTGCTCGCCTATCACGTGCAATGAATCCATTAGAGTTCCTGATTATAAGACACTTAGAGCCAGGAAAGGGCCAGAGGCAAATGTAGAGGTCCTCGCAATGTCTCCAATTTAATCTACCCTGGAAAGGGCTGACCGCAGAGTTTGGGGGTTTGAGCTCCAGAACTGACCAACCAAAAAAAACTAAATTCTCCTTATGGAGCCTTTTTTTGTTTGCATAAGTTGTATTTTCTCAGAGCAGGGCATAATAGCAGCATCTCACATGCATGTTAGACAATTATGTTACATCAGCTTGATGGAATATTAAAAAGTCATTAACATTTATAATTATGAGGACTGTGGGAACGTGGGAAGTGCTTGTGGTAAGTGAAGAAAAGGAGCTAAATATAAAAATATACTTATTGTGACTAAGTAAAAACACATAAAGAAGAGGTGAAAAAACACAGAATAAGGAAAGCACATTACACACATCACGTTTCAATCTCAAGTGGATTAAGTTGAGCTTTAGTAAATCCTACCTTGCAGCTATAGAAACTGAAGAGATCAACCATCTTGGATCCATAACTCCCAGGTCTCCCTCTCTCCTATAACTCAGCCAAGGATTAGTTTTTACAGGCAAAAGCTAGGGGTAGTACAGCACTTCCACCTGTTTTCTGTTGATCAAATGTAATCGCAAGGCAGTTCATAAATAGCTGTAAAGGAGTCTGGGAAATGTAACCAAGAAGAAGAAGAAGCAGTGATCTACTGGCCAATCTCTGCCACATAAATTCTTGCATCTCACTAAAAATCAAATGAGAATTAATTTTAACTCAGTGCTTTCATGTTCAGGTCTTCTCTCAACTGTGTGCTCTCTCTCTCTCTGCCCCATCTGTCTGTCTGTCTTTTTCCTACCATACATTCTAACACACACACACACACACACACGAAATGTGTAGCAATTTAAACAGAAAAGAGTTCTATGTCTAAGGATACCAATACAGAGTAGAATTTTTAGGGGACATATTATAATCTCAATGACAATTATGCCTGGGAAGGAAATAGTCACTAGGGATAAATCCCTGGAACAACAGATTCTGGCTAAGAGCTCACTTGGCTGAGAAGGAATGAGTAAATGCTTACATAATTACATGGGCCTTACTGATATTTCCAGTGTCACCTGTGTCCTTTGCCTCAGCATTACCCCATTATCAATGGGTAAACAGAAAATAAAATCCCACCTGTAGCACACATTCAGACCCTTGCCACTCCCCATGAAATCTCAGCCAGAAGGCATGAGAAGGGAACTGGCATGCTTATCTGCTCTGAGGCCTCCCTTGGTCCAGTCAGAACTCTATGACAGAACAGCACAGATTAGGTGGTTGATAAATAGCAGGCATTTATTTCTCATGGCTTTGGAGGCTAGGAAGGCCAAGATCAAGGTGCCAGCAGGCTTGATGTCTGGTGAGAATCCACTTTCTGGTTCACAGATGTTGACTGTTCACAGTGTTCCCACTGGACAGAATGGACAAAGACCTCCTCTGGAGCCTTTTCCCTATGGGCATTGATCTCACTGATGAGGACCCCTCTCCTAACCTAATCACCTTTCCAAGGCCTCACCAGCAGATGCCATGACACTGGGGCTTAGACTTCAGTCCACAGCAAGGAATGTCTTAGTAGGTGCTTGCTCAGTTTTTTGGGTCCTAAAACCTTTGCTCAGTGCCAGAGCAGTTCACCTGTACTCATGATCATTGTAAGCCACCTTGCACAAAATACTCCACAGAGCAAATGAAAATATTATTTGAGGATATGCTTCGGCATCCTGGAAAAAAAAATATGTATATTTGGCATTTATTTATCTGTTCATTTATTTATTTGGTACAGGTCTCACTGCACAGCTCTGACTTACAGTGATCCTCCTGTCTCAGCCTTAGACCACTGAGCTGTCTCTCTGGCCCTCTATTTGGCATTCTGATGTCAAATGTTCTCATGTGATCAATGAATCAGTTCAAATAATAAGTCATCAAATCTTTTGGTTCTTCATTGTTTCTGATAAACATCTAAGTTTTAGCCATAGTTCAGGATGAGTGATATGAAAAACAAAGTTGCTAGTTCATATTTATGTCCTATGACAAGACTGGGCAATGTCCTGAACATTTGCATACTGAGTTAATTGTGATGAGTAGGATTATTACATTATGTTGTTTGATGCAAATCCAGAAGCTTTTGGAATATAGATAATTATAGCTATGGAAATGCAGCCAAGCTTTGCAGAGCTGGGGAACAGGTCTTCTCTGAAGTTTTTGTAAGTTTCTTCATCCTGTGGCCACACTAGCCCCATGTATTTATACATGCACCCTGAACACCATCCACACATGACATAGGGGCTGCATCTCACTTCTTGTGGAGTGGCAGCTCCTTTTGTGACCATGAGCTCTAAGCTGGTGTTCTTCAGAATGGTCCCACGTAGTGACCCTAACTGTCTTGGAGAACCATAAGGCTGGTACTGTCTTCCCCAGAGGTGGGGGCTGGGAGGGATAATCCATGTGGAGTGTGCTAAGGCTGTTCCAGAAACTGGTTCTCTCACTCCTACCTTTTAATTTCAATGTTCAAAAGAAGAAATGTGACAGATATAGTGGCCACACCTAGAATCCTGGCACTCAGGAGGTTGAGGTAGCAGGATTGCTATGAGTTTAAGGCCAGCCTGACCTATATAGTGAGTTTAAGGTCAGTCTGAACTGCATAGCAACACCCTGCCTGAAATATAGATAATATGTTATATATTACAATATATATTATAACATACATGTCAAATTCTTCAGGAATAAAAGAACTTTTGTAAAGGTTATCTTAATCACCACCTTCAATATAGTTTTATTCCTGGACTGGGGAGATAGCTCAGTAGACTAAGTGCTTGCCTGGCAAGCACAAGGGCCTGAGTTCAATCCCCAGCTCTGAAAAAAAAAAAAAAAAAAGAGAATATACTTTTTCCAAAGCTCTTACTGCCCTGTCCCACGGAGCACATACTGCCCCATGAACACTGAAAACTGTAAAACCAAGCTATTAAGCAGAAATTATTTGTGGTTTACTGATTAAGGGCAATAAAAGCATCCCAGCAATGCATAGTACTAAATAAATACAAGTATTATTGTTCTTTCACTTGACCAGTGACACTGGAAGACAGCACTGTCATCTGAAATGGAAATGTGACAAGCCAGCAAGGGCTTATTAATGTCAGATGCAAGTGATATGGTTAGATGCTTGTGTTTGCTTCCGAGGATATTTCTGTTCTTGGGGCTGTGATCTCAAGCTTGGGACCTTCATCTCCATTAAGGTCAGGATCATTTGCAAATCTAGGGGAAGATACAGCCACATCACCTTGTTTTTTCTTGCCTGAGATAATAACAAGAAAAGTGGTTCACCATTTTTGGAGCAGAATTTTAAAGGAGAAATCACGGTGCCTTTACCACTTCTGATTCAAAAAGGAAAAATTATAGCCTTTCATTCTCCTAGCAGGATGTAACTAAGGTTTAGATGAGCGAACAGATGCATGCAAAATCAGCCACACGCATAGAAAACATTCATTTTCACAATCTGGTAAATCTGCTAGGTATGCATGAAATGGAGCCAAATGGATTTCAGCAGAATTCAATGTCACAGCCTGGGCACAACAGGGACCCTCCTTAGCCTCCCTTGTCACCAGAACTGTTACCAACCAGAGCCCCAGGTGCACAGCTCAGCCAGCCACCTGGGAATCTCCAAGTAGCTCCAAACTGGAGGCATGAGGTACCAGCCGCAGCTCAATGCCTTGGGTTATTTCGGTGCCCGACATGGGCCCCAAGCACGCAATCAGCACTCCTGTGTCATCCCGAGTCACAGAGTCCCTGGCTGAGTTCTTGCCGACTGGTCCCTTACCTTTCACTCCCCAGGTAGCTCACGGACTATGAGATCTGAAAACTGGAAACATAGTGACTGCCCCGTCCATGTCACTCAGGGTGTGGATGGCTCAGCAGGAAGAAAGGCTTTCCGAAGACCAAGTGAGCAGCTAACTATGGTCAGACATCTTCTGATTCTCAAGCTCGTATGTCTGCTTTATTTTTAGTTTTAGTTTTCAGTGCTGATGCCCACATCCAGAGCTTTCCACATGCTGAGCAGGAACTCAGCCACCCCTGCCCAGCCTGCTATTTCTTCCCTATATGTTATTTCCCTCTGAAATATGGTCTCAGACCACACAGAAGGACTTCCACAGTCTTTAACTCAATGTTTATGCTGGGGAGATTTCTCTTCCTTTCTTTTACTTCTGCTCTGACAAGCTACAGAAGAACCTAACACTTCCCATTTAGCACTGTAGATTACTATGTAGATGATCTGTAGATTACTAATAATTTTTTTTTTTTTTTTTTTTTTTTTTCAGGACCAGGGATTGAACTCAGGCCCTTGTGCTTGGCAGGCAAGTGCTTATTCTACTGAGCTATTTGCCCAGCCTCGAGATTTCTGTAATGCAAAGGGCTCTATTGAGTCTTCTCCAGAATTCCTTATTTTTCTACTGGACTCCAAACCCTCAAGAACATAAAAATACAGGATTACAATCCCTTATTAGCAGGAAGGAGGGAAGAATGGGTTCCGGTCTCAAGATTGGTGTGGACATAAGGAAGGTAAAAGGGTACCTGGTCAGTCTATATCAGTGGTGGCAAACCTGTGGCACATGAGGCATGGCGCACTGTTTGGTATCTTTGATAGCTCTAAAAGATTCGCCATTGCTGGTCTAAATTATACCCCCTCTCCCCAAAACCTCGTGGAAAGCAGAAGAAATCACACTCAGTGGATGAAACCCATCAATAATACTCTCATATCAGTTTGGCTCTGGTTTTGCTGTCAAGTGGGCCAGCTGCAAACTTACATTTTTTAGTTTTCTGAACTTTAGGGACTTTGGAATTGTGTACAATTAACTGTGAATTCATAGCACTGTCTTCATACAAGAAGCTTGAAATAAATACCAGGGACCAGCTGGATAGCATCACTTTGTCAATAAAATGGTGCTTTTCCTCTAGAAACATCTCTGAGACTTGTGTTTCTCTGTAGATTTCAGTGATTCTGGTTGCATCTCTGTTATAGCCCAGACAACAACATGGAATGGCCCCCAGGGTCCTTCGGGGGCTGAGTGCCCTGTCCGTTTCATGGCTCTTTTATAAAACAAATCCAGCCAGGACACCACAGGGGCAGGTGCCTGAGGAGGCAGCTGGGTGGTCACTGGGGATGGCGGAGGCAACTGCGCTATGGGCATCAGTAAATGCGCAGTGAGAGCTCTTGCCCCAAGTCCCCAACGGGCAACTGAGCTCGCCTTCCATTTCTGGACTTCCTTGGGCTCCAACTGCTTCGCAGCTTCCTCCTTCACCTCAGATGGGCATGTTTCCAGAGCTGTCAGATTTTCTTCTGCCCAAGTTAGCAGGGACATTGATTTTGGAGGAAAGGAGGCCCTTGCTCCCACCCCCATCTTTTCCTCACTCCTAGTGGAGACTGGCCATCGCTGTGGCAGTGTCCAGTTTTATTAGTACTGCCTGGCTGAGGCTTCCCTTCCCAGGTGGCCCTGGTGGCTTCAGCCCCTAACCCTTCGCTGTTGACACGCATTTTGGTCTCCCAGGGAGAGCCTGCTTACCTGAATAATGGGCACTTGACCCCCTGGTTCCCAAAATGGGATACTACACCACAGCGGGGCTCACATCTGTTTGCATTGTTTTCTAGACTGTCACCAGGAGGGAGTCTTATAAATGTAAACTTGCTTGGCTGGCTTTGGGATTGATGGAAATCAGGTCACTTTGGGGGCGCTAATGGGACTGGATGTTTGGGTCTAGAGTGGACAAAACGGGTCTACTGCTTTGTGCAGGGTGCCTGTGCCTCTTCCAAACCAGAACCTGCTCTCCTGAAAGCACTCATGTGGTACAGAACTGTAGACACATGTTTCTTTGAGGAATTTTCCCCAAAAGAGAAGAGGATGGGATTTTATTCAGGAAGACTGAAGGGTCTTCTAGGGCAAAGAACCCATTTGCTTCTGTAAAAGACAAAGCATGTTTGGAGATGAAAGAAGGAAGGAAGGAAGGGAGGGAGGGAGGGAGGGAGGGAGGGAGGAAGGAGGGAATGGGAGAAGAGAGGAGAGGGGAGGGGAGGAGAGCAGAGAGGAAAGGAGAAGAGAGTGGAGGAGAGGGAATGCTGCCTTACATGCCATCTGTCATTGTCATCCACCTTGTCTCTTCTCACTGAACACTGACAACCTGTACCTCTCCCCATCCACAATGAGGAGATCCACAATCCCCAATTCTAATTCACTGTTCTTCATCCACAATGATAATTGTTAAGGCCATATCTTTGTTGCACAAAACCTTAGTGGCCTTCTGCTGCCTTAGAATACATCTAAATCCAGGGCCCGACAGGATGGCTCAGTGGTCTAAAGTGCCTGCTTAGGAAAGCTTGGACGGCTGCAGGGACTGCGGTTTGATCCCTGGCACCACACGCCGTGCCAGCCCTGCCCTCAGGGCAGGCTGAGCTGGCCATACAAATAAACAAACAAACAAAAGTTCTGGAAAAAAAAAAAAAAAAGAATACATCTAAATCCCTGCTGTGGCCTGTTGTCCTGCCCCATGTCCTCCCGTCTACCCACCCTCAGCCTCACTGTGCAGATCCTGGGCTCTGGGCACTCAAACCATATCGCCCTCAAGCCATGCTGCCCCTGGCCCTTCACTGGTGCCTCTCGCTCTACCTAGGGGGCCCCTCTTGGTTCTATGTCCTCCTGCAGGGTGCACCTAATTATCACCTGTGCATCCATCCCATCCCAGTTCACATGTTTTTTCTATAGGGTCACCTCTGCCTTAGGTCCTGTCTGTGCTTTCATAATACCTTGTACTTTTTCCTTTTGTCATGCATGACGACGCATAATGATGCCTGTATTTGAGTGACCACTGGACAAATCTCTGTCTCACCATCTCTAAGCTGCATTACAGGAGGGGTGCACTTTGCCTACCAGTCACCAAAGGATAGATAGCCTCGTATTGTATTTGATGAGTCTTGAGTGAATCATGTATCTGGTTGATATGATTTTGTCAACAGTGTCACTTCTATGTAGTATCAGAACTTACTACTTCAGTGGAATGGAAATTTCCCCTAGCCAGAAAATCTTGGGCATTCAAGGTGCTTGAGAGTTTTGGACTCACCAGTGCAGAGATGATTAAGTTGATGTCCTTAGCCCCTATGGACAACGGGCTTGGTGACTTCACCTAGCATCATGTTTGTCCCCAAAGCTTCTATGGGCCTCTCCTGATAGCAGCCTGGCATGTCTTCCCCGAGTTTTCATGGTCGCCAAGAGAAACATGTCACATTGGTGATAATGTCAGTAAACTCTGAGGTTGCCAAGGGGAGCAGCAAGGGAGGGCCAAGAAGAGGCCCAGGAAATCATCTCATTACCAGAGGTGCCAGCCGCCACACCCTGGACGCAGGGGCATAATTGCCGCAAACAGCTAATCACTAACAGTGTGACAGCCAAGGGCCTGCCACCCATCCCTTTCTTCACTTCAGGCTCTGCCCCCTACAGGGGAAAGGTGCCAAGAGAGGAAGCCAGGCATGAAGACAGGGCTTCTGTCTCACAGAAGGGACGCTCCTTTCCCTCCTGTTCATACTTTGGGAACTCTATCATTTGCCATGCTTGAAATGTTGATGTTTCTAGCCAACCCTCTGTGCTTCAGCTCTGTTACCTGGGTTCAGTGTGGTAGAGGACAGCATTCCAAGTGACATCAGCCATTCATGCAAAGTAATGTTTTGCTTTTAATATGTGGGTAAATGAGGATTGACCACCCATGGTCTGGACACTACTGAATAAGCTTCCAATGGAAAGTTTAAAGTAAATAATGACAGCTGTGATTTGTTACATTATATTTATTATAAATGTCCTTGGGGCCCGGTGGGATGGCTCAGTGGTCTAAAGCGCTTGCTTGGGAAAGCTTGGGTGGCTTCAGGGACCGAGGTTCAATCCCCGGCACCACATGCTGCGCCAGCCCTGCCCTCAGAGTGGGCTGAGCTGGCCATAAAAATAAGTGAAGAAACAAATAAAGGTTCTGAAACAAGAAATAAAATAAAATAAAATAAAAATTCTTAAAAATAAATAAATAAATAAATAAATAAATGTCCTTATGATGATTCATTAAAATAAATGGATGGAGGGCAACCAAATAGCTCAGTGGATTAAAGTGCCTGCAAGCCGGCACAAGGGCCCAGGGGGTGGGGGTGAGGGGGTGTTTCAATCCCCAGGCCTGCTGTGTTGGCCCCACCCCCAGGGTATGTTAAAATGGCAGTTGAAACTAGGTTAGGTGCTGCATGCCTGCAATCCCAGCACTTGGGAGGCTGTAAACAGGCAGATCACTATGCATCCTATTTAGTAGTGAGACCTTGAACACTCTGTAGACTCTTTCCTAAACACACACACACACACACACACACACACACACACAAAGTGGATGGCTTCATCTAGTAAATGGCCAAACAGACATCAAGACTCAGGTGTCACGGGTCCCTGGAGAGTGCGCCAAGTGAAATTAACAAGCACAGCACCTAGGTAAATCCAAGCACTTCTTGGCCCTAGCCCGCCTCACTCAGCCATCTGTCAAGTGTCTTGTGTGTGTGGTAAGATGCTTAGGACACAGACATGCTTACAGCCTCAAGGAGCTTATGTGCTAATGTCAAAACAAACAAACAAAAAACAAATAAATCAATAACTATGATTTGGGATACAGTATTGGGATGGTGTTAATATGAAATTTTCATATCTGAGGGCAGCTTTTGTGCTCAGAAAGATTAAATATATAGCTCTCCTTGGTTTAAAAATAGTAACCTGATGGCTGGCAGTATAGCTCAGCAGATTAAGCTCTTGCTTAGGGAGGCGCAGGGGCCAGTGTTCGGTTCCTGGCCCCTACTACCACGCCGGCCCCACTCTCTAGCGCACTGAGCCAGGAATGGAGACTGGGCGTGGTGGCATGTGCCTGTAATCCTAGCACTCAGGAGGTACAAGCAGGAGGATTGCTATGAACCAGCAGTGAGACCCTATACCAAAACAAACAAACAAAAAAGATAAAAAAAAATAATAACTTGTTCATAGTTGGGCATGGTGGCACATGCCTATAATCCCAGCACTTGGGAGGCTGAGGCAGGAGGATTGGTGTGAGTTCAAGACCAGCCTGGACTACAAAAGTGAGCTCAAGGCCAGTCTGAACTGCATAGCGAGACCCTGTCTCAAAACAAACAAACAAAAAGTCTACCTGCATGCCCATGCCTGGTAGTGCACGCTATAACTCCACCACTATGGGAAGACTCAAGTTCAAACCTACATGGGCAACTTCCCAACTTAGTGAGACTCTTGTTTCAAAATAAAAAGTGCCAAGATATAACTTAGTGTGAAAGAAAAAATGTCCTGGGTTCACTTTTCAAGACAGAAAAGGAAAAAAAAAAAAAAAATTCCCTTCAGTAGGACACAGTGGCAAATGTCTACAATTTTTTTCAGGAGGCTGGGGGCAGAATGACAGTGAATTTAAGGCCAGTCTGAACTTATCCAGACCCCGTCTCAAAATTAAAGGCTGGATGCATCTCAGTGGTAGGGCCCTTGCCAAGTACATGTGAAGCCCTGAGTTTAACTGCCAGTACCTCTCATTAAAAAACAAAAGTAAGTAAACAAAAGAAGGCCAAAAAAAAA
>PVJA010045682.1:0-15518 GCA_004027025.1 Myocastor coypus | reverse complement strand
GAGCTGGCGGGCAACGCGGCGCGCGACAACAAGAAGACGCGCATCATCCCGCGCCACCTGCAGCTGGCCATCCGCAACGACGAGGAGCTGAACAAGCTGCTGGGCAAGGTGACGATCGCGCAGGGCGGCGTGCTGCCCAACATCCAGGCCGTGCTGCTGCCCAAGAAGACGGAGAGCCACCACAAGGCCAAGGGCAAGTAAGCTTGCCATCTTTACGTTTTTTGAGTTTGCCAAAACAAAGGCTCTTTTTAGAGCCACCCACATATTCAGTAAAAGAGTGCACAAGTTTTCCTGCTACGCTGCATAGTTTTTCGTAGATCGTCATTCGCACTGTAAGATCTTATTAGACATGTAAAATGCATTCCTGGAATGTAACCATAAATTTTAGGCTAATTTATCAGGCAATTATAAGTTACTGTAAACGTTCTACGGAGCTAGGAAACCCTTATCTGAGAGAATTGTCACAAATGCAAATGTAGCTAGTGATGTACGGAGTTTTAGGTCTGGAAGTAGAAATACTTTTGAAGTGGAATTTTGCATAGTAATGTGATTATATCTAACAGGGTTATTAATGGGACCTAATAAGCCAGTCTTAAGTTATATATCCTGATCCTTAATAAAACATTTCTTGAGGTCACATGGTAGATATGCTGTCACTTGGAAGGAACAAGTTCCCTATAACGATATATATATATATATATTTTTTACAAATGTAATGCCTTAAATTTATGTATGTTTTTACATAATACATTTTTAGGTTGAAAGTTTAATACTGGATAACTTCACAGTTAATGATCACAGTAGGTTCATAGCGCATTTGATAGTTGTCAGTTTACAAGCCACTTTTTAATGTAAGTTTAAGCTTTCTCCATAAGTGCTAATTAAAATTTACTTGGCCAATCATTTGAAAAACATAAAAAGACCAACTCTGGGCGCCCAGCTTTTAAAATTATATTTTGTAAGCAGTGTACCAGCGCCACAGTGAAGGAATATCTCCAATAAAAGGCATGAGGACGCCACAAGACACAAAACAGCTACAAAACAGCTACAAAAAAGCTACAAAACAGCTGTTCAAAGGGAAGGACCAGTGAACTATGTTTTTGGGTTTTTTTGAAATGCTAGGGAGGGTTTAAGTGATCCGGAAGCAAATGTAGTCACCAATGTTTGTGTCCCTAGCTGAAAGGTCATAGTTGCTTGGTCCAATCAGATTGAGACTCTACATATAAATGCAGCTAGGCTGTGTGAGGTTCCATTTTATTATTGTCTTTTCTGGTTGAGTTTATAATGGCTCGTACCAAGCAGACTGCGCGTAAGTCCACCGGCGGCAAGGCCCCGCGCAAGCAGCTGGCCACCAAAGCTGCCCGCAAGAGCGCGCCGGCCACCGGCGGCGTGAAGAAGCCGCACCGTTACCGGCCGGGCACCGTGGCGCTGCGCGAGATCCGGCGTTACCAGAAGTCCACCGAGCTGCTGATCCGCAAGCTGCCGTTCCAGCGCCTGGTGCGCGAGATCGCGCAGGACTTCAAGACCGACCTGCGCTTCCAGAGCTCGGCCGTCATGGCGCTGCAGGAGGCTTCCGAGGCCTACCTGGTGGGTCTGTTCGAGGACACCAACCTGTGTGCCATCCACGCCAAGCGGGTCACCATTATGCCCAAGGACATCCAGCTGGCGCGCCGCATTCGCGGGGAGAGGGCTTAAAGTTTTCTTGAATCACTGCAAAACTGAACCCAAAGGCTCTTTTAAGAGCCACCTACCTTTTAAAAAGCTATGTAGCACGATCAGAAGTATGCAGAGGGCAGGTGGCTCACAGGTACACGGTCTCTATCCTCAAAAGTGAAGGTAATAGTTAAGAGCTTTTTGCCCTGGAGGGCACTATTTTGGATGTGCTGGGCCTTTTTTGCCTTTGTAACTGCTTCAGAGAGCCTTGACCTTTTTTTTTTTTTAATGATTCTAGTCATTACCCTAGTTGGGGACTATAGCAACGTTATTCCCTGCAATTGAGATTTTTTGGGATTCTGCTTTTACTAGGTGTGTCCACAAGCCAGCCTGTTCCCTTCGTGGGGTTGGCTGTACCATCATTTCCCTTGTTCGTAGCTGGAAATCTTGAGATGAGTTGAAGGGAAAGGCAGTGTCCTGTGATATTCTTCCTTTGGTGACCATGCTTTTAACCCCAGCTTGACAAGGTATTCTCTTTTCAAAGTTCTCTATGCGTTGAGTGTGGCAAGAAACCAGTGCCTCCTTTCATGGGGTCTTTGGGGACAGAGGACATTTGGGGACATTTGAGATGAAGATCTTGAATATATTGTTCTGGGAGGCCTTGTTTTGGGGAGACTTGCGCCTCACCAACGTTTCCCACTTGTAACATTTCTGCTTAAAACAGAAGTCTTGGAATGTGCAGTTTCAGACATCATTCAGTTTAAGTGATCACCCATCTTCCAAATAGTTGTTGAAGCTGAAAGCTTGTGTATATGGTCTGTTTAAGCCATGGCCCATCTCACACTAGATGAACTTACCCTTAGTTGAATTCCTACATGGAGCTCTTTAGTAGCCATTGTAATTTACACGAAGTTATCTGCATATCTGTTCACTTTTAAATCTGCCTAATGGATTGTAAACACCCAAAAGTAGGGAGTTGTGGCCTTCCTCCTTTTTCTCACTAGCTTCCCATTAGAGCAGTTCAGCCTGACTTTCAACTTGTAAATAGTCCAAACTGGAACTCAGCCTGCCTCAGCCACCTGAATGCTGGACTCACAGCTGCGCACCACCATGCAGGGTGGGCTGCTGGCAGTGATTTATATAAAAGGATGTGCTCAAGTACATGTATCGAGTTTGTGAAACTTGGAACAGGATGCCGCTGGAAGCAAAATTTCTCCTGTTGCTGCTTCTTGCCATCGTGGCTGATGTTCCAATTCATGTTTTCTTAACCAATGAGCTCTGTGTAGCACTCTGACTATAGTAATGTTTAATCTTTGTCCCCCATTTGAAATGAAATGAATCCTGAAGAGACAGAGCAAATAAGAAATAGGTGGCTGGGGCTTGCAAGATGGTTCAGAGGTATAAAGCACCTGCTTAGGAAAGCTTAGGTAACTTCAGGGACCGTGGATCAATCCCCTGCACCACATGCTATGCCAGCCTAGCCTAAACCCACAGGCCAGCCTAAGCCGGCCATAATAATAAAATTAAAAAAAAAAAAAAAAAGAAATAAATGGCTGATTCACATTTGTGCTTTGGATCTCCGAGAAGCCTATACTGTACCTCTTTTTGTAAGAATTTTAATAGTACTATTATAGACATAATTTCTGTTCAGCAACCATTCTTTAATGTAAAGTAACATGACACATAACATTGTATGAAATAAATGGAGAGAGAAAGGCTTTATTTAAGATAAAGACCTGAGAGAGGCCATTAGTTCAAAAGTAAGGGTTTATATCTTACAGGCAATGAAGAGGTTAAGGGCCTTCTGTTCTCTGGAATCACGTATTTAAAATTTGTGGTCACTGGTACATCTCATGTTTGCTATTCAAAGGCTGAACACCCCTTGATCTTCACATCTTTTGCACAGGAAACAGATTTCATGGACATCATAATTACAGGGCATAGAAGAATGGAAGCAAAGGTAAAATGTCTCTTTGCTGTAGACAGCTACATTAGATAGAAATACTCTAGACAATTACACAGGGCCAGGCTGTCAAGGAGACAATATGGAAGACAAGGTGACTGCAACTTTGGAAAGACAGATACTCTGACTGGGGCCAGATCTCAAGACAAAAGAGTAAGCAGATGCTGCCACATACTTCCCTAGGAATGGACACAAGGGATTGATATTCTTTCGTAGGTATTGTAGTGGGTCAATGGAATATTGAGCTGTAACTATGGAAAACTATTAGGTTTCTTTATGCTTCCTATTATCTACTCTAAGGAATATGCTCTCACCCTTTTTTTCAAGGCTTGTAAGAAGTAACTGTGTAACTGCCTCCGTCCACTCCCTGAGTTCTGTAAACATACTTAGCTTAAGATGTATCTTGCAAAAACAGCTTACTCAACTAACCCCTACAGGGCCAAGCTGCTGCATATTTTAAAGTGTGAAAGACCCCTTAGTCATGTGACTTTCCTTTAAGGTTCCTTGCTTCCCAGGCTAGAGGTCAATCCATCCATCTCCTGTGTGAGAAACAACTGGTGACCCTGAGTTCAGTAATAAAGGCTCATTTTAAATTCTCATTTTTGGATTTTGGTCTGGCTTCTTTTTTGAGAACTCATAACAAGTATTGATCACCTTGAAAGAACCCAAGAGTCACTAACCCAACCACCAAGAGGAAGAAACATTGTCCCGTATTCATTCTGGCTTTCTATATGACTTGCATCCTCATTTGGTACTAGATTTAATGAATTTTACCTCACCAATGGTGCTTATGATCTCTTGGGTTGAATTTAGTTTTTTCCTGCCTGAGTTCCCATGCTCTCCATCACCTGAGACATGCCTCATCACAGGGTTTTACTCTATTAAAAAAAAAAAAAAAATCCCTGGAAGAGACAGCTTCCCGCAACAACTTGCTTTGCCTTCCTTCTGTCCCACTCTAGGATAAGAACTTACTTTCTTCCAATATATTCTGCTCTCAACCTCCCTTTCTTCATAAAATTCATTCTTCAGTTTTAGAAAACACGAATTCTTTCCAGGTACCTTAAGAGTCTGGGAGTTCCATTTCCCCTATATCAACTGTTTGTCATTTACAAATGATATTCCTTCTCTCTGGGTACAGATTATGTTGTTCCCAGAATTATTTTGTTTCTCCAGAATGTGAAGGTATCCAAAAGTTCTATTGAAGATAAAAGCAAGAGAACATTTTACAATGAAGGTGATAGGGAAAATGAAACTGCAAACCTTAAAAGTACCTGGAATAAGATCATGTTGTCTAAAACCGAAGAATGAATTTTAGGAATAAATGGAGGTTAACAGCAGAATATTTATTGGGGGAAAGCAAGCTTTTGTCTGAGAGGGACAGAAGAGGGGCCAGTGTGGGTTTTCCCCAGGAAGTTGTCTCTTTCAGGAACTTTTATACTGTGAAACCATGCAGTGAGGCCAGTCTAAGATTGTGGAAAGTTCGAGAACTCACTTAAGTGGGCATGAGGTGGGACAAAACTATGGTTTGAATGAATATGGCACAGGGTCTTTTCCTGCTGGGGTTGGGTTCGTTGAGTGTTTAGGACTCTTACAAGGTGATTCATGACTATTTACAAAATCAGTCTTTGATGCCATCCCTATGGATGTGACTACATTTGATTACTTTTGTCTTGAGGTGTGGCCCAAAGTGCAAGTGTCTGTCTCTCTCAAAGTTGCAAAGTCATCTTGTCATCCATGTTGTCTGTTTGAGTGCCTGACCCTGTCTGACTGGCTATAATATTTCTTTTTTATTTTTATTTTTTTCTTGTTTCAGAACTTTTGTTTGTTTGTTTATTTTTATGGCCGGCTCAGCCTGCCCTGAGGGCAGGGCTGGCGCAGCATGTGGTATAGGGGATTGAACCGCAGTCCCTGCAGCCGCCCAAGCTTTCCTAATCAGGCGCTTTAGACCACTGAACCATTCTGCTGGGCCCCCTGGGTATAATATTTCTATGTAATTCAGTTGCCTACAACAACAGTAACAGATTTACCTACATGGAAGATAGTACAGGAGAAACTACAAAGTTAGGACAATATAGACTAAAGCAGTAAAATGAGAACTTTTTACCTCCTCTCGTGTTTAGTACTATGTTTTCTGACAACCTATTATACATCTTATGTCACTTCTAAACTAATTCCAGTGCTATAATGAAGCATATAGATAGGACATTTGGCCTCCAGCTTTAGAGATATATTTCCACTTTTAAAATGGAAAAGTTTTTAACACCTACAATATTTTAATCACCATTTGTGCAAGCTGAATAAGGATTCAGGCCATTTTTCGAAGAAAATTTCATAATATCTTTACCCTTTATCTATCAGAATATCACTGTCATTTATCCTAACATATTTCCATTGGACTGTTGTTACAAGTATGTATTGCATTCCTGAGTTCATAGGATCTCTTAATGCACCTCTGCACATTTATGGATCCTAAAATTTTCTGACCGTCTCAGGACCCCGTAGAAGACTTCTTTATTATTTATGCCACGGATTTGTTTGTACGTAAACATTTGATAAGGCATTTATTTTTTTTTTTTGTATAGCCCCTTGTATGTTTTCAAATAGTTGAAAAAACTTGGAAGTACAAATGGAAACATTAGCATACCATCAAAACATCAAAAAAAACTAAGTTCACAAAATATTAACATAATTATGTGTCTTCATTAATGCATAGCAAAACCAGATCTGCCAATCTAAGATACAACTTTGTGAAAAAAAAAATGTTTAAATGACATGGTGAACTGGGCGTGGGGGATCACGCCTGTAATCCCAGCACTTGTGAGGCTGAGGCAGGAGGATCGTTGTGAGCTCGAAACCAGCCTGGGCTACAAAAGTGAGCTCAAAGCCAGCCTGAACTGCACAGTGAGACCCTGTCTCAAAAATAAAAAAATAAAATAAATAAATAAATAAATGACATGGTGAATTACTGCCAATTAAAATGTTACATGAATAGCTTGTCATGTCACTTCCTTTGCTATCTGAATTCGTATCATTTAGAGGAGCTAAGTTCTGGTTTGAAATTTTGAAAATAAACATCAAAATTTTTGTGTGTCTTCTTTCCACATGTCTTGAATCCAGTCTGTGTATACGAGGGTAAGTATGCATCTAGGGAACAGTTTTGGTGAAACTGTCCTTATCCACTAAGTATAGAAAATCCCAGACTCCTGCCCAAAGAACTTCAACTTCTCACGGGTATGAAGTATTTATCATTCTGAGGGGCTCTCAAAACTATGTTTAGCAATGAGACTTCTCTTAGGAGAGAAATGAATTTTGACTATACTTAGTATATAACTGATGTTTCTTATTCTAAAAATCATGACATACAGCAAATGTATGGCTTACACAAGGACACAGAGCAGCTGCATGGAGTGTGCTCTTGAAGCTGAATGCTAAGATGCTGGCTGTTTGGAGAGGTGTTTTTTATTGAGCATACAATTAAGCCACAAGCCTTGAGTTCTGTCTCATCCCTTTCCTTCAGGATCTATGCATGTATAAATCTTCAATGGAGTCCTCAATGTTTCTAACCTGAGTGAATCACAAATCTGTACCCTTTACATACATACTGTTACCTCTTACTAGGCTTGGTTGCCAAAGGACCTTGCTTAGACAACTACACATACATTAATCGGTGAAATAATACTGGATGCTCAAAAAGGGTATCAATTGGTTAAACTAATCTTATGTGTAATTATCGGGTAACAGCATTTATTATTTCATATTCCTAAGAACTCTGAAGTAGTGCCTCAGCTTTATCCTTTTTCTTCTAAGTTTTACTAATTGGCTTCCTCCTAGCTGCTTTGGGCTCTGCTGTTGTCTCTGGCTCCTCCATTTGGCAACAGCCTGAGCTGGAAAAAAATGTGCCGAGGGGCGGAACCTGTGTGTCCCGCCCCTTCCTTGAAGGTTCCAAACAGGTCCGATATAGCCCTACAAAAGGCTTTTCATCCTCCTGGAGTCAGTGTAGCTCTCTTAGCGTCTCCGGTTTGCTATGTCTGGTCGTGGTAAGGGTGGTAAAGGCCTTGGTAAGGGCGGCGCCAAGCGCCACCGTAAAGTCCTACGCGATAACATCCAGGGCATCACCAAGCCCGCCATCCGCCGCCTGGCCCGGCGCGGCGGCGTCAAGCGTATCTCCGGCCTCATCTACGAGGAGACGCGCGGGGTGCTCAAGGTCTTCCTGGAGAACGTGATCCGCGACGCCGTCACCTACACGGAGCACGCCAAGCGCAAGACGGTCACCGCCATGGACGTGGTCTATGCGCTCAAGCGCCAGGGACGCACACTCTATGGCTTCGGTGGTTAATACGCTCGGCTTTCTGTGATCCCTAGCAAGACAAAGGTCCTTTTCAGGGCCACCCACCTTGTTTCTAAAGAGTAGTACGCTTAAGTTGAATCACGTGATGTCTAAAAACTGCACATGGAATACAGGCAGTCTGAGTGTGTATCGTACTACTTAGTGTTTTTGAAGGTGAAGTAAGTGACAGTGATGGTGAAATTAAGACGGGATCCCACGGGACAATGGTAATGAGTGAAATGGGCTACATGAGCAAACAGCTGACATGGGCCCTTTCCTTATTAAGAAGTGTCAATTTTGTCATGCTACAGTGCTGGAACACGGGACTGTTTATATAACTTTGGTGTGTTACAGTTGGAACTTGTCTGCTAGGCAGACTGCTACAGGTTTGTGTCTTTTACCGTGGAACTTTTGTTCCCTTGTTTTCTGGTTACTGTAATTTCGGTATGTTCCCTAGGGTACAATTTAAAAGTTACTTTTCATTCTTTTACTGTGTGCTATGCCACAGTAATGTATATGTATTCCTTGTCATGATGTACAACATACATAGCCAAATGTTTAAGCAACCTCATAGATTAACCTTTTATCTTTGTCACTAGTATTTTAGCTTGAAGTATTTTTTGGCACAAACTCAATATTTCTGATCCCAACACTAATGGTCTGGAACCTTTAACTTTCTATATTTTTGGTTGCATTCACTAAAGAATCACCCAACATCATGTCATTTGGTTTTATGTTAACTGTTTCTCGGTATCTAGAACTCTCATGGAAATATTCTGCTGGAGTCTCAATTTCCTGTCTTTTTCTCACTGGGATATTTTCTCCCAGGACAGCTCTTTGTTTCCAGCTGTGCCTCACTCCTGGCACATAGGAACCATAACTAACAATTCCGAAAATGGAATGGGAATTTCAACTGCTTTTTGAGTCTTTCTCTTCTTTTCTTTTTTTTTTTTTTTTTTTTTTTTTTTTTTTTTTTTTTTTTTTTTTTTTTTTTTTTTTTTTTTTTTTTTTTTTTTTTTTTTTTTTTTTTTTTTTTGTTTGTTTTGGTATTCCCTGGCCCATTTAGCTTGTGCTTTTATCACTTCTCAGTGACATTTCCCTCTAATCTGCTCAGTTGCCTGCCACATGAAGCAACCTCAGTCACCTCAGTCCTTGTTTTGAAGCTTTAACTTTTTATGGCCTATAGACTAAATCTAATTTCATTGTTTGGCATATTGGCTTTTTGTGATTTTTATAAATTTTACATAAGCAAGACTGTGTTTGTGTGCTTATTAAATCTGTGTTTCAGAGGATAACATTTTATAAGGTGAATTTCTGAGTCTTATCCAAGTCCTAGTGAAACAGAAATGTTCTCACTGGGACTAGCATAGTTATTTAATGAGCCTTGCATGTGGTGGGTGATGCAGTTCGAAAGTCACTTTGTTATCCTTCTCCATAACTCTATGCTTGCCACTGGATTATGAGCAAATGGCTATTGACCTTGAGCTTCTTACAAGCTTTTTGTCTGCCCAGAATGTTCTTTTTTTAAAACTTTTTCTTTTTACTTGTTTCAGAACTTTTGTTTATTTGTTTATTTTATTTTTATGGCCGGCTCAGCCAGCCCTGAGTGCAGGGCTGGTGCAGCATGTGGTGCTGGGGATCGAACCACAGCCCCTTGCTGCTGCCTAAACTTTCCCAAGCAGGGGCTTTAGACCACTGAGCCATCCTGCCAGGCCCCTGCCCAGAATGTTCTTATATGAGACAGTAGCGTTAGCTAATGAAATATTATCTTTTTTTCTAATATAACTTTGACTTTGCTTAGTTAACCTTTATTAGATGCCTTGTGCTCTAGGGGAGGCATAGTTCCTCTCAGTCTGATAGGTATGATCCTGATTCAGCCACACCAATCCGTGTAGTTCAAGGACCTCTATTAATGAATGGCTTGGGTATAGATCTAAGGGGAGTGTTCTGGTGCCTTGAGGACTTTCAACAGTGAAGACCAGTTTCCACATAATGATTTAGCTGAAGTTGAAACTGATCAACAAAGTACATATGTGTGTGTGTGTGTGTGTGTGTGTGTGTGTGTAGCATTGAATTTTTTTTTTTTTTTTTTTTGTCTTTTTGAGACAGGGTCTCACTACGCAGTTCAGGCTGGCCTTGAGCTCACTTTTGTAGCCCAGGCTGGTCTCGAACTTGCATCAAGACTCCTGCCTCAGCCTCCAAAGTGCTGGGATTACAGGTGTGCGCCACCACACCTGGCTGAAAAAATTTCATGTGAGAAAACTTGCAAAGACCCTGAGTTTGGAGCAGTTGCGGCTACTTCCAAACACTGGAAGACAAGAATGAACAAACAAAAACATTAAAGTAGGAAAAGAAAAAAAAAAAAAAGTAAAAGGAAAATGACATTCTTCCTGTTGCAGAGCGAAGGAGGCACAGATTTTGTAGCTTGATCCCATACAGTCATTTTGTAACTTTACACCAAGACTGTTGTGGGATAAAAATGAGGTTAGGGGCACCCACCTGAACAGGTGTGCTGTTACAATGACCATGGTGATTCTAGAAAAGCATGTGGGAACATAAGAGGACTGGGAACTTCTATTGTAACTCCTAATACAAGTGAGTAGGCAAATGAAATACAGTTGTAATTTTGTAACTAACACTAAAAACGTTTTCCTTTTTTGTTTTTACTTAACCTGGTTGAGACAAAAAGATTCTCAATCATTATTATCCATCTATTGCTTGTAAGAGGTGCTACAAATTATCTCAAAAACAATTTCTTAAAAACAAAAGCCCTCAACTTCTGGGTCTTGTAGGTCAGCTCAGTTGTTTAAGTGCCTGCAGAGACAGATTCACTCAGGTGCAGGGAACTGCGGTTTGATCTCCAGCTCCACATGGCATAGCAGACTTGCCTTTTAAGGCTGCCTGAGCCAGACATAAACAAAAAAGTTGACTTCTGAGTTTGGTATTTTCAACTAAAAACTAGCAACCACTACCAAAGCCTTTCTTTCATACTTGTTCCCTTTCACTTTCCCCCTTAAACGCTTAATAAAATCTTGCATTTTTTTTTTTTCAGTTTCTCTTTAACATCAAAGGATAAGGCCGAGTTCCCACAATTGTGTCCAGCATTATATTCAAAAACCTAAACCGATTTGAGAATATGTAGTAGTGGTTAAGACCCCTACAAAAACCTGGGCCCTAATACAAGCGCTCCTTTCCCAAGCCCCAATTTTCTAAAAAGCTAATTTGCATTTCATATCCTCAATAGGGAAAAATTATGCTTCCCTAGAAGGAAAAACGTAAGGGACCAGAATGGAAAAGAAACGTAAAAGTAAGTTATGCGTCCAAATCTAAGCCAATTTCTTTTAATACCTACTAATGTCAGGCTTATTAGTGTGCAGCTCCAGTAATGTAGAAAGTAGGTGGCTCTGAAAAGAGCCTTTGGGTTGTATGGTGCAACGGCTGTGCTCACTTGGAGCTGGTATACTTGGTGACAGCCTTGGTGCCCTCCGACACGGCGTGCTTGGCCAGCTCACCGGGTAGCAGAAGCCTCACGGCCGTCTGGATCTCCCGCGACGTGATGGTCGAGCGCTTGTTGTAGTGCGCCAGGCGCGACGCCTCGCCCGCGATGCGCTCGAAGATGTCGTTCACGAACGAGTTCATGATGCCCATGGCCTTGGACGAGATGCCCGTGTCGGGGTGCACCTGCTTCAGCACCTTGTACACGTACACCGAGTAACTCTCCTTGCGGCTGCGCTTGCGCTTCTTGCCATCCTTCTTCTGAGCTTTGGTTACAGCCTTCTTGGAGCCCTTCTTCGGGGCAGGCGCCGACTTCGCTGGCTCAGGCATTGCTCACTACAGCCACAGAAAGCCGAGAGAACTGAATAATAAGGAACCAAGAGCTTGCCTATTTGTAGACAACGGTATGCAAATGAGGACTTGAATTTTGTCATCTCTGATTGGTTCACTCTTGTACTTGTGCTTGCGAAGTCTGGAGTCTAACTGGATTTCTTATTGGTCAAGTCGCCGGAGCGAGTCCCTCCCCCAAGTCAGGCGAGCTTTTTCATTCTCATTATTACCTTTTCCAGAATAAATTTGTTATTTAGAACGGTTTTGCTCTATTTGCTGGAAGTTGCTTTTTCCTGTTTTGAAGTGTTTTAGCCAAAACTCGCAGCTCACTTAACTCCACGAATTATTTTGAAAGCCGAAGAGCAGTAATTTTAGCTTTGTGTTCAGATTCATGACCGGAGCCCAACAAGGAGGAAGGGAAATACAAGGGGCCTGGCAGTCAGGCAGCCTCAGAACAGTGTTGCTTTTCTCCTGTGTGTAGGAGGCAGATAACGCAGAAAACGAAAGGGAACAGACTCCGGAGAGGTAACAAGACAAATTCGCAGATAGAGCCTGAGGTGAGGAAAATTGAGCCAACGCAATTCGTTCTTATTGGAAAAGAGCATATCGAACATGGCTTAGCCACAGACTGAAAAATACCCAACCTAAATACCTAAGCTGATGAAAAGAAACGGTGTAAAATGGAAAGGCCTCTTATGGGACAAGGTTATTTTCACTTTCTTTTTTACAGAAGCTGGCTTTTGTGAGGAATTCCTCTATTCAGTCTTCTTTTCTAAGGTGTTTTTCCTATATTCATGTTCCTTTTGTAGGTCCTCTGCCCTGCCTCTCCTTTCTTCCCTCCTGCGTTTTAAGGCCATAGGGGCCGGAAGCAAATGCACGAGCGCATTCTATAGGGAATGGTTAAGATGAAGAGATCGCTGAGGGGGGAGGGGGGAGGGGGGACTTGGAGGGCCAGAAAAATCTGCTCATGCAAATCTTATAAAGTAACCCTTCTGATTCATGTCGTTTTCCACGGTGAACTTCATTAGCTTAAGGCCTTAGTTCCAGGTTTCATAATTTGTTACTTTTAGCCGAGTGTACATGTATCCTTTACAAATGGCTTTTTTGAGTCCTTTTTAAAATGAGGACTTAGCCGGGCGTGGTGGCTCACGCCTGTAATCCCAGCACTTGGGAGGCTGAGGCAGGAGGATCGCTGCGAGTTCGAGACCAGCCTGGGCTACAAAAGTGAGCTCAAAGCCAGCCTGAACTGCACAGTGAGACCCTGTCTCAAAAAGACAAAAATAAATAAATAAATAAATAAATAAATAAATAAAATGAGGACTTGTGTATATATAAAATTTATTACGTTATGTAATCATTTAACTTGCTAATCTTTCTTATGTTACTTTAACTCTTAGGCTCAGCCAAAGACCATGAGATAGTAGAGAATTAATTTTTCCTATTTCATATAGATATTCTCCAAAAATAGCCTGCCTGTATATACATATATATATACATATATAAATATGTATATATATATGTATATATATACATATATATATTCATATATATATATATAAACTAATGCAATGAAGGCTGGCTGTGTACATAATTCCTTTCTTTTTTTTCCTGGTTGACTAGACACCTAATGCCATTTCTTCTTAGCTCCTGAATTTAGGTCATAAGCCCTATTATCACCAGAGCTGCACAGTTTTATACAGGCCTGTGTTGCTGTGTCATTGTTCCACTGGTGGTGAGGCTAGCTGTGACTCATTTTTCTGAGCACATCTCCAGTTTTCTTTCTTTCTTTTTTTTGTTTTTTTGAGACCGGATCTTGCTATGCAGTTGAGGCTGGCCTTGAGCTCACTTTTGTAGCCCAGGCTGGACTCGAACTCACACCAATCCTCCTGCCTCAGCCTCCTGAGTGCTGGGATTACAGGCGTGAGCCACCATGCCCGGCTTCCAGTTTTCTTAACTGTTGCCTTCTGCAGCTATGCGTTACTTTGGTGGCCTTTCATCCAGGAGACTTTCTCTGTACTGGTAACTCAATAGGACCACTTTTTCTCTGCTCCGGTCTGCTGCTCCCAGCAGTAGGAAGTCACCTGTTAGCTTAGAGATACAGAGTTCAGTCCACATCTCCACACACTGCACCCTAGCGTTGTTCCGGGGTGATCTGGACTCACACTCAGTGGCAGAAGAGCTGGGTAGAAGGTGTGGGTATATCTGTTTTGTAGCCTCTTGTCTTTTCCTGCTATGGAGATTCGAGTGGCAGAATAAAAGAAAAGGCATCAAGGACATAGTTTTCTTCTTCTATTGTTGTAGGCAGTTAAATGAGATAGAAATATTATAGGCGGTCAGACAGGGCCAGGCCCTGAAGGATGACATGGAAGACAAGGTGACTTTGCTACTAGAGACAGACACTCCTCCCACTGTGGGCCAGATCTCAAGAGAAGAGTAAACAGAAGCAACTACATACTTCCCTAGGGATGGGCATCAGGGATTGATACTCTGAGTAGGTATCAATCACCTTGAAAGATCCTGGAAAGAGTCAGGAGCCCAAGCTCAATAGGTGGTATTCTTGCCCTTTGGCTAGGTGACTTGCCTTCCCATTGGATCCCGATTTTAACCAATTTTACCTGAGCAATGGTGCTTGTAATCTCACTGGCTGTCATTGTCCCACCTCATCCCCACCTAAGCGAGTTCCCATGTCTTCTGTATAAAAGTCCCTGGAAGAGACAGCTTCCTGGGGACACCCACTCAGGATTCCACTCCTGTCCCTCTCTTGGACAGGAGCTTTGAGGTTTCTTTTATCTAATAAATATGTTCTGCTCATTACCTCCGTTTGTTCCTAAAATTCATTCTCAAATTTTAGAGAACACGAACTCGTCCCAGGTACTTTTCAGGTTGAGGATCGGTTTTCCTTATGTCATTTGGAGGTTCCCTATTGGAGGTCATCCACCCCAGATCAGTTTTTTCTTCCTGCATCACTATCCCCCATATTTTTCCCCAACACTTTGCCCTTCCCACTCTTTATCTATGATTTTTCCTCATATATGTATCTTCACAAAGAATAGCCTCTTTTTAAATATAGAAAAAATGCAACAACTTAACCATTGCAATTAGTTTTATTGACTTGTTAAATATTAGTTTCAGCAATATCAGCTATTTCTTAATTTAATAATTGAGCATTGGATAATTATGGAGAAAAGCTTTAATATTTATCCCACAAATATAACCGTTTGAACTCAATCCAGGGACATTCCTGTTAAGTAAGCGCTATGACGCTGAGCATGATAACCTCTTTTCCTTTTCATTTTGAGGCAGTTATGTTAAGTTGCCCAAGCACGTTTGAATTTGTGGCCCTTGCGCCTATAGGATTTAAATCATGAGTATACAGCACCAGTCATCTAATTTAAAGATGTCCCTCCTGAATGCATGAACTTGACTTTTATATGACACTGAAGAGTGGTGAGAACAATTCCAACTTTTATTCCATATCTAAATAAATTTTGTGAAATATAAAGTATGCTAGGCAGAAAGAATGGTCCAAGTGTTATGTCAAAAAAGAAAACAAATCTAGATTTAAAACAGGAAGAGGGTAGGCGAGATAGCTCAGAGGTCTAAAGTGCCTACCTACTTAGGCAAATTTAGGCAACCACCATGGGGACCATGGTTTGATTTCTGGCACCACATACTGTGCCAGCCCTTCCCCAAGGGCAGGCCGAGCCTGCCATGATATAAATAAATGAATAAATAAAGTTTAAAATGGGA
>PVJA010045681.1:0-15510 GCA_004027025.1 Myocastor coypus | reverse complement strand
TTTTTTTTTTTTTTTTTTTTTTTTTTTTTTTTTTTTTTTTTTTTTTTTTTTTTTTTTTTTTTTTTTTTTTTTTTTTGTCTTTTTGAGACAGGGTCTCACTATGCAGTTGAGGCTGACCTTGAGCTCACTTTTGTAGCCCAGGCTGGTCTCGAACTCACACCAATCCTCCTGCCTCAGCCTCCCAAGTGCTGGGATTACACACCACGCCCGGCTAGCATAATGTTTTCAAGGTTCATTCCTCTCCTTTTCATTGCTGAATAATAGTCCCTCATGTGAAAGTACCACAACCAGTCCACCCCCTTGCCCACTGATCAATATTGAAGTAGGTTAGACTTTTTTTGCTATTATCAATCATGGCAACAGGGATATTCATTTAGAAATCCCTCATCCCTTTGATCCACAAAGCCACAGACCCGGAGCAGGGAACAAGAAGGAAATAAAATAAGTGAGAAAATTCACCAGCACAGGGTTTTCTTTCAGACAGGAGTCCAAGCATCAGGGTAAAATAATAGCGGAGCTTGACACAGGCACTGGCTTTCACAGCACGTAAAGCAACCGCCCCTCTGGTCCTTCTAACACTGCACAGAATGGAGATATTCTTCTTATTGTCATTTCAAAGAGAAGGTCACGGGAAATCAGGAAGTTTGAGTACTTTGCCAAATGCTACCTAGCCTACATAGGCGCCAGAAGAAATCCTATGAGGGAGAGGAGGGAGGAAGGGAGGAAAAGAGGGAGGGAAAGAGTCAGAGAGGAAGGGGAAATTAGGTCAGCAAAGAATTGTTATTGTTGGCATTCTAAGTTTTTTTTACCCAAGATTTCACAGTGCAGAAGGGGGGCATAAGTCTGAGGAAGATGAAATATCGATTTCATCATGGGGCGCAGAACTGGAAGCCAGCCCCAGATGACCCAAAGGCAGACGGGCACCGAGTCCCAGGCATAGGCGAGGTCAGCTTGCCTCTTTCCTAGCCCTGCCTGGGGACTGTGCCTCTGCAGATGTCTTGGTTGTTCAAGAGGGAGGAAGGAAGGCTTTGGATGGGGCCTCTGCGGTGTAGGGTGAGCCTGAGTAAAGGTCACCCCATACAGAGAGGAGTGTAGAAGGGGCCCAGGGAACATGGAAGTCTGAAGGTTTAGGGGAAAGCAAGATTTTAAGAGCCCGTGGAGAATGTAGATCATTCCACCAGTAGGTTGGCCAGGTTCCCAGTGTGATTCACCCACAGGCATGCTTCACCCCAACCCTAGAGGTCGTGTGGTCAACCCTGAGCAGATGTGCTGGGGGAACAGCATGAAAGGAATGGAGCAGGGCCAGCAAGCATGGTGACTGGGAGCTAGCAAGTGCTGCCAGGCTCTCGGCACCTGCCTGGTCCTAAAGTGCCCAGCCTTGGTAAGAGCCCCACCAGAGAAGGACCTCCACAGAAGTAGGAGGAGAAAGCTAGCGGAGAGGGGACAGGGTGATGACATGCAGCAAGGAGACACCACAGGTCACCTCTGAGTTGGAGATTCCAATGAAAAGTGCCTCTCTTTGGGAGGTGGGGCTGACAGCATGGACAGCAAGGGAACCTGTGTATCAGAGGTTGGGGAACACTGGGCATCCCAAGGCCCTGAGCACCAGATCCTGTCAACTTCATCTGACTACATGTTCACGCCTTCGGGCCCCTGACCCAGAATTCACTGCCCATCCATCAAATTGCCACCAGAAAAAGTCAGTCAGAAAAGCTCTTGGAGGGTAGGACAAGGTACTTCCAGGCCCTGCAGAGATTTGCAGTATCTCTAATCCACTTTTGGAGTATGAAGAGATGCCTTTAAATCCGCTTCCTTTCCAAGCCCTGCGGAACAGTGGGTACCCAGCTCCAGGATAAAATGTTAGGCTCAGCAGGGGAAACAATAGTTCTTCGCTGCTACTATGGCTTAGGTCCTGAATGGGTGCCCTTTGATTACATTTTTGGTCATAAAAGCTCTACAAGATAAGAATATCCACTACAGAGAAGGAAAGAATAAAGATCAGAGGCCTTCGAGCTTGCTCAAGTTCACATTGATTTAATATGTGGTAGAGATGGGTTTGAAGCAAAGCCCATCTGACCCTAAAATCCATGACCTTTCCATTTCTGTTATACTGTCACATGCAAGAGAGTTCTTAGATGTGTGTTCCTTCTATCTCATGAGTTGCTGCTCATTTGTGCATGTTAATATATAACATACCTATTTCTAGATGGTGCCTGTCTGTGTCTGTGTGTGCGTGTGTGTCTGTGTGTGTGCGTGCGTGCTGTGTGTGTGTGCGCGCATGTGTGTTGACTTTTAGCCATGTCTATTCTGTGCTTTCAGATAAAGATGTGGGTTTAGCTTTAATTCCTTAAAGTGTTGTGAAAGTCCGGCCTGTCATTGGTTTCTTACTGTACGTCAACACAGGAATGAATACTCAGGCCCACATGCTTGCCAGGCAAGTGCTTATTCTACTGAGCTATCTCCTCAGCTCTCAGCACAGGAACAGAGAATGACTCCAGTGATCAGACATTACTCTCCATTATGGATATCTTACCTTCAGGTGAGTCATTTCTCCCAGAGAAGCATTTTCATGCAAACTTTCATCAGTGGAGCCTCCAACAATGGTAACCACTTTGACTTAGGCTAGATCTGCACTGTTAAAAATAGATCGAAGAATCACACACACATTTGTCAACTGAGTGTGGATGCCCCCCGATTTGTGGCAAGTTCTAAATCATCTTAGTACAGGCAGTCAATGTAAATAATAAAAGTGGGTTAGAGCGCTAGGGACTGGAGCCAAATAGGGCATCTACCACCAGCAGCCCAATACTGCAGTGGGAAAACACAGTCCTAGGGTGGTAAGGTCAGCTTCACTTCAAGGGAGGATTCGTTATGAAATCATCATTTCGGTTAAATTTGGCAACTGTTCAAAGAAATTAAGTACTTTTCAAGTCAAAAGTCCCACACAGATTTGCGAGATAGACTCAGCCTGTGGGCTCCCCTTCAAGTCCCCTAATGTGGACAGAATACCGGCTCTCCAGGTGGCTAAAGGGCTTGTCCCACTCCCTCTCCTGCTCTGGAATCACCAGAGCAGAGTCACAAGGCTCCTTCTGCCTCACAAGTCTCCAAATACTTAGGAAACACAAGCTCCCAGGAAGCTCCTTCAGAAGCCCTAGGGACAGAAACCTGAATTTCAACAGGAGTCTCCGCTGACCCCAAGAAATTCACATGAACATGAAAATTTATGAATCATTTGACTCTAAGGCCTGAAGAGCCTAGGGTATTAAAACATTAGAGCATGTCCTCAAATCACTGTAGACCCTAAAACAGTGATTCTTAGCCTGGGGTCCAGGCCCTCCCTACATTGGAATCCCTTTGCTATCCTGTTGAAGTTCAGATTTCCTGACTGTTCAGATTCACAATTTCTTAGATGTGTTCTACTAAGAAATTAATGATAGGTAATATATCTGTGGGTAGGTAGTAGGGCAAGAGCTTTATAAAAAATGTATATGCGTGCCATTCTGATCATTTATAGGCAAGAAAATGGGGCTCGGCAAGGTAAAATGTATGAATGTGATTCAGAGAATATCTTAAAAGAAATAATATCTTATTCTTCAAAAACACAACGTTCACCCATGAAATTATATGTCTGAGGATTTGCTTCAAAATAAGAGAGACACATGTAAAGGTAAGGATGAAACAGAATTTGCCATGAGTCAATTATTAAAAATGAGAGATGGGGGCTGGGGAGATAGGTCAGTCAAATAAGCACCTGCCTGGCAAGCACAAGGTCCTGAGTTCAATCCCCGGGTGCCAACAACAATAAAAGGGCGTGGTGGGGGGGCGCATATTAAGAGTCCGTTATGTGACTCACTTGTCCATATTTTTTAGCATTTTTCTACATATTTTTTCTCTTTTTCCATAATGCACATGAATAAAAGGCTTCCTTCATGCATGGCAGAGCTGAGCAACTCTATAGTTGCTTAATCAACGGCTGCATGCCCTGTTTGCGCCTCACCTTGGTCTTGGGAGGATTCTGGTCATTAAGAGTTCTAAAAAACCACTCTCAAACCTCTACAGATGTGTTTTCTCTAAAATGAGTCATCGGTGTCGGCAAGCCATGAACTCACAAATGTAATCACTCCACCTGGCATGGAGACTTATACTCGGTAGGTAGTCATCCAATGGCAAATGAGCAGAGGCAGCTGTTGGCCTGGGGAACGCTATGTTGGCCCAGAACACCCTGCACACCCACCTATCTGGCTGCCAAATCAGAACATCCTAAGCTTCCCTCCTGGAGCTCCTCCTTACACCCCCAGCACACACTGTTCCCAACAACCTTCGACTACTCTCTCACCGCTCCCTTTTTATTGCTTGTGCCATTAAGGAACACATATTTGCTTATTCAACTGTGTGTATCCAGTCTTCCTATGAA
Source organism: Myocastor coypus (assembly GCA_004027025.1). Lineage (NCBI taxonomy): Eukaryota > Metazoa > Chordata > Mammalia > Rodentia > Myocastoridae > Myocastor > Myocastor coypus. Next base: position 11,096 of record PVJA010045681.1, on the reverse strand, counting down.
CTCCTTGGAGACTGAAACCATTCCTAGGATCCCTGTAGCCTCTACTCCTACCTGGATAGGGTCAGCGGTCAGTGCCCAGCCCCTCTGCCACCCCCACACTTCTCCATAGTGCTCCTGGCCAATGACAAAGTGCAATGGAGGAAGTGGAAACCCCCTCTCAGCTTTTTGGCTGTCTTCTGGAAGCCGCCCTGCAGTCCGAGTCTCCTCCCACTCCATCCTGTTTCACCCTGTCTTTCCCCAGGGACCAGACCTGCATCATGGTCCAACCCCCCCCCCACCGACTTCTGTTCCCTCCCCCGATGCTGCCCAAGCACTTTCCCACTAGAGTTTTATTTTATAGAAACTTCATAACACAATCATTAGAGAATAACAGTTCATACACTGTGTATCATTATTTTCAAAGTAGTTACTCAAGAGTACAGTACAAACAGTACATACTCCTCTTTAGCATCTGCTTCCTGGAGGACTGAAACCCTTGCTAGATTGTGCCTGAATGTCACTAATAGCCATGGCCTGCCAAGCTCCCTATCTTGAATAGCAAAGCTCACTATCTTGGATAGCTTGCTAATTTGCATATAAAACAAATTCTATTGCCCTCCCAATTTACCTTTAAGGATTTGGTGTGAAAGTGTTGTCATAAATTCAATAAATTCTTCTGCATCAACCTTGAGTGTTCTATTTTGAAGTTATTCTTTCAGAGATATAAATCGTGGAACTTTGGGAGCCCTATGCAGTTAAATTGAACATTGTGGCCATAAACAAAGCATTGTTGTGATAACACTGTCTCTCTCTCTCTCTCTCTTTCTCTCTCTCTCTCTTTCTCTCTCTCTCTCTCATATATAATTTTTTAAGTGTCCTAAACCCCAAAACAGAGTCAGCATACTTTTCTACAAAGGGCCAAATTGTAAACATTTGAGGCCTTGTGGGCTACATGATCTCTGTCACAAAGACCCAACTCTACAATGCAGTGAAAAAAATAAAACCTGCCAAAAATAATGCATAAAGGAGTAAAGGAGTTTTGTATTTCAACAAAACTTAATTTAAATAAAAGCTTAGGACCGGCCAGCTAGCTCATGGGCCTGCCAGCTAGCTCGGTGGACTACAGCGGCACATTGGCAGGCACAGGGACCAGGGTTGGATCCTAGCTGTGCTGTGCCATCCCCACCCCCAGGGTCCACGGACTACTGAGGCTGAGTGGGATGGCACACGCCTATAATAAAAGCGCTTGGGAAACTGAAAACAGGAGGATCAATATGAGTTTGATCTAAGAGACCCTGTAGACCCTGTACTAAATACATTAAGAAAAAAGAAAAGCTTATTGGAGGTATATTTTGATGGCCTTGACCTAGAACCAAGGAATCTTGTGCTTAGAAAAAGAGAACGGGCATCAGGAGGCTCCAAGTGGGGAGACCCAGCCTCGTGTTCTCGGCAGGTGTGAGGAATCCCTCTGGAAGCACCTCCCTGCAGACTCGGAGGAGGCCTCAGAGTCCTCAGTACAGGGAGCACGGGCATAGGGAGCCATGGCTATTATTCCCTTGATCTTGAGTTGCCATACGGAGCCGTGACTGTGACAACTCAGGCCACTGACTCAGAAACAAATATGAAAATGTTTTGGGATGCGTAAGGCACTTCCTCAGCACAAGCTGGTGCTGCTCTGAAGCTCAAAATCAGCCATTTTAAAAATTAAATACTGGGAAAAAATTAAATCCTTTTATGCAAAATGAGTATGATTAGTGTCTGCAACAAGGCCTGTTGGACCCAAATTACCTTTTTTCCCCTTTTCCTAGAAAAGTAGGGATTTCTTCCTTTGGCCTAGGCACATAAATGTCTACTCTCTGCATCGTGGTGGAAAATGTACTGGGCTCTCTGACCTGGGCTGGAGTCCAGTAGGCCCAGCCACGTTTCCTCCTCCGCAGGAGGCCCTGTATCCTCTCTTGCCGTAGAACAGCTTGTCACTGCATTTGAGATACGCAATCTTGTTGTGCTCTCTCTTCCCAGCTCGTTCATCTGGAAGATCAAAGCTTTCTGTGAAATTCAAAAACACTCAGGACCACAACATGCCCTCCAGCTCCTGGGAAGCCGAGTTCCCTTGCAAATATAAAATAGATGAATCTGTGCCATTTGGAGATTGGCCATCCTTTGTGGATTCTAATGACAACCACGGGGCCGGACTGCAAGATGGAGATGTACAGAAGTCACCTGGGGTGCTCTGGGCCTCAGGATCACCTCCTTGTTTCTACCCAAATGACAAGTATAGCCATTTCTGCAGAACACAGTATCCTTTCTTGTTATTAAGCACACCCCTTAGCATCTCAGAAGCACATGTCGTAGGTCAGCTTGCCTTAGTAAAGAGCAGGTCAGGTCCTTGTGACTCCCCATAAGCGAAACTTTCCCTGACCTCTGCGTATAAAATTCCAGTCACTCCCCAACCCTCATTCCCTACCTACCACAGCTCTTTCTTGCTGTCTCCCCTTCCCTCCTTTTGTTGGGAGGACAGGGGGTGCTCGAGGTTGACTCCATGGCCTCCCGCAAGCTGGGCAAGTGCTCCGCCACTGCGCCACCTCCCTAGCCCACCTGCTGTCCTCCTTCCCCACCACACGCCTTACTGAGACTCACTTGGTACAGTAGTAGAAGCAATCCGTGCTTCTCAGGATCCCAGCTGCTTAGCAGTAATCATTTCTCTTTCTTTCTTTCTTTCTTTCTTTCTTTCTTTCTTTCTTTCTTTCTTTCTCTCTTTCTTTCCTTCTCTTTCTTTCTTTCTTTCTCTCTTTCTTTCTTTCTCTCTCTTTCTTTTTCTTTTTCTTTCTTTCTCTCTTTCTTTCCTTCTCTTTCTTTCTTTCTTTCTTTCTTTCTTTCTTTCTCTCTTTCTTCTCTCTTTCTTTCTCCCCATAGCAGTGTCTATCATCTAGAAGGATGTCTGTCATGGAAACTATTTCTAAAATCCACTTGAAGAATAAGTAAAGGAGGGTGGCTGAGGCCCCGCCTCCTCTGGGCGCCTCCTCTGGCTGCTCTCAGGACCACACCCTGCTCAGGGTGGACAACAGAATCATGTTATCCAAAGGCCTGCTTTGAGCCCCTGCTGTGTGCCAGATCCAAGCTGGCCCAAGTTTACCAATGGGCAAAGCAAAGTTCTGGCCCCTAACCAACCCTTGGGATGAAAACTTCTGATTTGGGTTTCTAGTTGCTTCCCTGAGAGCCAGGAAATGCTAAGCAAGGGAGGACGCCAACACTCCCCAGCACCCACCGTGTTCCCAGCATGTGCTAGGTGTTCTTCTGGAAGGCAGGAGTGCTCCACAGGCTGAGGTTAGGGCCAGAGACCAGGAGACTTGGCAGAGGTGTCAGGGACTTGTATCCCAAGGGAACTAGAAAAGGGGGCTTGAAAGAAGCAGGTCAGGAATCTCTAAGCCTGCCCATAGGAAGCCAAGGTGTGCCTTGGACGCTGTGGCCCTGGGCACTGCCCTCTCCCTCTTGTGAGTGCTTCTATGCCTGTAACAGACAACGGGCTTCAGTCACCCTTGCATACAAATATCTATGATACTTGAAGGCCAATCCTTTACTCCCATGGACTGTCCTGATATCTCAGTGGAGAAAACCACTGTGGTATTTAAAGAGCTCTTTCCCAAAAGGAAAGTTATTCAGAGTTGAACCTGGACTTCTGAAGCAAAATGACCTTAGAAGCTTAACAAGCTCAGTGGTTTCTGTTCTAATTTTTCTCACTAATCCAAGAGACTTCTCTCCCATCCCTGCTTGGCCACCTGATCCTGAAGCTCAACCTGTCACTGTCCTAGTTCTTCCCTTGCTCAGGTGACTCATCTGATTGGTTGTGAGGCCCAAACTCTATCAATCTCCTCTGGTTACTAAGAGGCCTTGACTTCTGACCTTTCATCCAGACATTAGCAGAAGCCACTAAGACCGGCTTCCTGGGCAATGTGTCCCATGTACTGGTCTCCATCTGTGAAGATGGATTGAGCCAGAAAAAGCTTGGGCAAGAGCTTAAGACAAATAATGAGCATTTGCTCTTGGCTTTCGACAGAAAGGAACAAGTAGAAGTCAAGCTAAGCTTGCCTGTCCCGCCCCCCACCCTTGCATAACTGCACACAAGGAGAAGTGCATGTCAAGCGCCCCATGGCTTTTGGAACCACAAATAATCTGAATCAATTTGTTCTAAAGGCTCATTGCATAACCACACTGCCCTCTTCCTTCCTTGCTGGTCTCCGGAGCCACCTCCTACCCCACCGCCCCCAAGCGAAACAAAAGCACCAAGACTTCACCTACAAAGATCTGGATGCACAAAGCACAGCTCAACTAATTGGCTACATCCCACCTGTGACCATGCTAAGCAGCATGACCTGAGCTGTCACCTCCTTGCTAACTACATCCAGGCCTTTTTGAAATATAAGCTTTCTTTTAAAAATGCCATCGTGGGCTGCGGATATAGCTCAGCAGCATAAGCACCTCCCTGATAGGCACAAGGCCCTGAGTTCAATCCCTGATATTGCGAAAGTAAATAAATAAATAAAAATAAAAGTGCCACTGTACCACTAAACCAAGACATATGACTAGTGACAATAATCACACTGTAGATGACAGGACAGTGAAGCTAATCTATGCATCAAAGAATAGAACTGTGTCATTTAGCTTCTCCCCGCCCACTTTCAAAAACAAATATATTATGCCTGTGGGTTCCCTACAGATGTCTAAATCCCCAGTCCCAGAACTCCTTACATGTTCTGCAACCAAACAATAAAATTTAAACCCAAACTACTAATATGCATGGGCCACCCACTACTCCCAGACGCCTCTGCACATTGCCATGCAGAAGTGCACAGCTGAGTCTTTGACACGGGGATACTCAGTGGGGGTGGGCACTCGCTCTTCACAGAGTCCATTTTGTGTTATTAAAACAACATACTTGAGCTGGGTATGGTATAAAGAAGAGAAGTTTATTGAGCTCACAGTTTGCGAGGCTAAAGGTCCCAAATCAGGTGCTTTGTGTGGCTGGTCTCTGCTGAGGGCCCCCTGCATGCACCATGACAGAGAAGTCGGCATGGAATCACCAATTTGAAGAAGAAGCTCAGGGCATGGGATGGCCTCACCTTATAAAACCAACTCTCACAAAACCAGCGTTAATCCTTTCAGAAGGGGGCCGTGCCAGCAACCTCCTTGCCTTGGGCTAGGCTCTCCTCAAGGATTCTGTCACCTCAGCACCACACACTGAGGACCAAGCCTGCAGCACATAGATTCCAAGGATAAACCACATCCAAACCACAGCAGTCGCTAGCAGGGGTGTGAGGACAGAGAGGTTCTGGAGTCCACACACAAACAGATAAGTACAGCTGCAGCCAGACATTGTAATCTCCCCCTAAAACGAGTACCTGAAACAGACACCTGCCAGAGGAGGGACACTCCTGAGAACCCCATCCCACATGTTCTCATGTGAGAGTTGATAATTTGGCAAGGAAAAAAAAAAAAGGTTACACATGAATAACGCTGGATTTCACAGAATGGACATATCCAGAATCGGTTTGAGGAGACTGACAGAAAATCCATAACTAGTGGCTCAGGCAAATAAGGGGCAGATTTCCTTGGCTCACGAGGGATTCCAGAGGCCGATAGCTCCTCACTGGAGAGGCTACCATGAGAACCGCCTGTAGTTTCTCTCAGTTTCTGTCCATGCTCTGCTGGTGGTCTTTCGTCCTTATGTTTTCAGAATGGCAGCAACCACTTTGAATCTCACGTCTGCATTCCAAGAAGAAAAAGGACAGACAGAAGCACTGAAAAGGGCAAAGGCATCTTTTTCTTTTTCCAGGACCAGGATTCAAACTCACCACCTTGCACTTGCTAGGCAGGCACTTGTACCGTGGAGCTATCTCCCTAGCCCCAAAGGCTTCGAGCTTACTGTCCTTTTGTTTGAGAAGAGAAGGCTTTGTCAGGTGTTTCCTTTTATCTTTGTGCCAGAACAAACTACAGGGCTAGTCCCAGCAGCAAGGTACAGACCCCATGCTAAAGGGAAGGACAGCGATGTAAAGGGGTTTCACTGGAGTGGTAGCATCTACCATAAATCATCACATATTTATAAAATGTGCTTGATTTTGCATAAATGCAAGAGGCTATTTCTCCAGCTTTGATGAGTATGTCATGGCCCTGTTTTATCTTTTTAAGTGATTAAACAGAATTGCATTTTGAGACTATATTGCTAAGGAATAATTGTATACACACTTGGCAGTAATTGTGTTTGAGTGATAAAATTATAGATTAAAAACATTTTCGTCGTTTGTTTATTTATTGGACATAGGGTCTCATGATGCAGTTCAGACTCATAGTGATCCTCCTGTCTCAGCCGCCCCAGCCCTGGGATTACAGGCGTGCACCACCACACCCAGTTTCCATGGCCTGCACAGCGTACCTGGGGTTCCATGGCTGGCACAGCATGCAGTACCAAGGATCTAACTCAGGTCCTTGCAATTGCCATGGCAGGCACTTAGGCCACTGAGCTCTCTCCCCAGCCCCTATAGATTTTATCTCTCTGTACCATCTGATCTCTTCTTTTGTTTTAGTTTTTATTTTCTATAGCAAGAGAGTGTGCTTTTACAGTAAAGCAAGAACATCTTATAAGGATGTTCGTGATGGTTCATGGTATACTGTCAAATAGAACGGCGCTAGGTAGGACGCATTATCAACTGCTGCAAATGTGCGTGAGGGGAGTGAGTCAGGGAGAGTTACTCCCAGGCGCTGTGAATACCAACACAGATTGTTTTCATTTTCTTCTCTGCTCTCTGATGTTTCCAAATCTGACCACAACAACAACAACAAAAAATATATCAGAAAGGGGCCCGGCAGGATGGCTCAGTGGTCTAGAGCACCTGCTTGGGGAAGCTTGGGCGGCTTCAGGGACCACGGTTCAATCCCCGGCACCACATGCTGCGCCAGCCCTGCCCTTGGGGCCAGCTGAGCTGGCCATAAAAATGAGTGAATAAACAAAGGTTCTGGAACAAGAAGAAAAATAATAAATAAAAACTTAAAAAATATCAGAAACAAAATAGTATTTGTGGATGAAGCAGCTCTCTACCCAGACACAGAGGAATTGGTCTTCTAAGCCTATACTGGAAAGTAGAAGGAAAGAAAGGGAGCGGGAAAGGAGAAGTGGGGAGAGGTGCTGCAAAAGGAGAGTGATTTTACAAGAAAAGACCTTGCTTGTTAAGGCCAAAAAGATACAGAAAACGTTGCCCTCCTCCCCCTCCCACTTTCTTTTTCCAAAGGCAGTTTCTGCTGAGAAATATTAAACCCCCTTAACATTCTTCAGGGGATTCTCAAGGCCAAGATTCAGAGCCCCAAGATAGAGGGCCATTTGTTCCTTCATGGTGAATCAGCCGGGAAATGTGGGTCATTGTTTTGGCAAATACGGCCCCCAGCAGAAGGGGCCCCTTCTCAGTCTTTCTTTCCAGGGTGCTGGCAAAGAACGGGCTTCTTCACCGCTCAGGTAGCTCAGGCCACACAGGAATCCAGCAGCCGTTTCCTCATTTTTCCTTCCCCTCTTTCTTTCCCCTGTCCAGTAGTCATTCTGTCTTCTCCCAGAAAGCAAGAGGGCATCTGCAGTTCTCCTAAATCTATAGAACAAAAGCCTGTACTCTCAAAGGCCAGGGGAATTAATACTGGGCAAAAAAAGTTCCTACCTTGGCTCAGTCTTAAAAGGAAGCAGTGTTTCCTAGGCATTCATTCATTCATTCATTCATTCACTAGCTCACCAACCAATCCATCCATCTATCCATTCAACACCAGCTCCTATGATAATTAGGCAGATTAAACTTGGCTTTCGGAGAGCTCATATTCAGCAGCCATGGGTAAGAGAGGCAGAAGATAAGACCAAGGAAATGCAACAGTAAGTGATCGCAGAACACAACATGCTATAAAAAACAGGGAGCGTTAGAGTCACAAAGGAGTAGTGGGTGATCGGGAAAGGGTCTTGGAGAAGGTGGCATCTGAATGGAGGCTTGAGGTCTGGAGGAAGGAGCCACAAAGTCAGGAAGCCAAAGGCAGAGTATTGGAGGAGGTAAGGGGCAGAGCAGCCCAAGGAGGTAGCCCAGGGAAGCAGTGCCCATAGCCAGAGTTTAGGTTTAGAACAAATGACCATCTGCAGGCTGCTGCGGAGCCAAAGCAGAAGGTGGTGAGCAACCGTGCAATCATGCACAAATACATTCACCAATTAATTTCCATCCCTGGAGGCTGGGCACATAGACGATTAGGTTAAAAGGTTACTGTTTGCTCTCAGCTTTTCAGTGTAGGCAAGAGGCAAAAATAATACCTAACGATAACAAGACAATACAATGCTGAGTTCTATAGCTCTAATTCAACACAGAGGCATCTGAAAAGGGAGATTCATGTAAGCAGAAGCAATCAGAAGACTTCACGGAGGGAGTGGATTAGGCCACGGAGCAGGGAGCAGTTACCCCTTGATAGCAGAGGGGAGCCCTGTGCATCCACCAGCCACCTTCCTCTGCAAGAACCTATCATTATTCACAGTTTTCTCTCCTGTTAACCTTGAGCACAAAACCCTGCTCGAAGGAGCATTCCAGGCAGGAGTGGAATTAGCAACAGAGGAGAAACCTCAGCCTGTGCTAGGCTCTGGGTGTCGGGGGAGATTCGGGCGGAGGAGAGAGGCCTAAAGATGGAGTGGGAGGGAGCTCCTAAGGGAAGATGGCCAGACAGGCAAAGGGCCAGAGGGAGGAAAGGAGGGGGCTGCAGTTACAAGGGCAGAGAGAAAGGAGCTGCAGAGATGTCACAGAGGGCACCGAGGAAGAGTTTGGGCTTCATGTAGCAGCAGTGGGGAAGCTCTGGAGGGTTCCCAGTTTAGTGCTGAGCATAACCAGACCTCCTCTGCAAACCAGGGGCCTGCAGATCACAGCCTACCTTCAGATCTGACCCACACGGCAGTGCCCAGAGCTCTGCTAAATGATGTCTTGGCATAGAGCACATGCAGCCACCTCCTGCTTCTGCGTTAAATGTCAAGGCTATTTGCATTGAAGTCCAAGGCATTTAATTTTTCCTAGCCCCAAGCAGCAGGCCACCCTTTAAAACGACTGTGTTAATTCATTGAGGTTCCATCCTTGCAGAGGATAATCCAAAGGTTCAGAGAAACTGGGGACATTTTTCAAAGTCATTCAGGAAGTTGGCAATGAGTACATAGCTACAGTGAAGTGTGCCCAATTTATTAGATCACTGACTGCTCAGGTCCTGAGCAAACTGAGCGCGTAAACTTACACTGCTGCCAATGTTAGCATCTGAGGTGTTCCAAGCTGGAGAAAACACATGATGATTCTCACCTGCCATGCATCGTGTTGGTACTTCCGGTCAACCCCTTCTTCCTTATAACAAACCTCAGGGAGTGACCCTAGAGAGACACGCAGGTGGTCAGGGATCACCACATCCCTGTACATTCCAATTCTGCCCTGACTTCACTTTTCTCTTACTGGGCAAAAAAAAGGTAAAACAAGATTTCTCCTATTATTTCAAAGAACAGGAGAACAATAGTTACTAATTACATGTTGTTATCTTTAAAGTAGTTGCTTAGCATGCAAGATATGGTGTTATGGTTTATGTCTAGTTGTCCCAGCGGAGCCTCATGCAATCATGGGGTGGGGACTTCTAGAGTTTGAGACTTGACTCATGATCGCCTGGGATTATGTGTTTTAGTACTGATGAGATTACGGAGTCTGAGTACTGCTGGGAATTATAGGTGTGGCCTGAGGTGGATAGGCTAAGGCAGAGAGCCTGAGGTAATTTAAAGAGAGACAGAGAGACAGACTCGCGCTGTTGCTCTCTGCTTCTCTGGTTGTTCTGTTGTCTCTGTCACCACAGTTACTGTTCTGCCGCCACGAACTGCTGCTCTCTGCTCTGTGCCACTCAGCCTTGGAGCAGGCCGAATAGGGACTGAAACCTCCAGTCACTGTGAGCTAAATAAACTTTTCCTTCCCTCATTTTGAGTGTCGGGTATTTGTCCCAGCAATGAGAAAAAAGTAACTAAGACGTATGCACATAAAAATTTCTTCTAATGAGTCAAAAACTATAAAGTGGAACTACCACTAGCACCCACTCATTGCAGGAGTGGTCTGTGAGACACGGTAGTTTCTCCCTGCCTCTGCTTTCATTCCAGTCCCCCTGTAATGGCAGCTGAGGGCCTAACATGCGCCAAGCCCTGCCACGCACACCACACAGCCGCACCATGCATGGCTATGGCTGACGTTCCCCTCCCAGCAGCAGTCCACTGTCTTCCTGCTAGAGTAGGAGGAGCACACGCTCAGCTCATCCATCGCAGGACTGAGTCCAGCTTCTGCCACCCTAAGTGCGTGACCTTGGATGAGACCTTCGTCCCTCCTGAGCCTCGCTTGCCCTATCTGTGGTGTAATGGAACTCAGATGGAAGCGCATGTCCTGCCAAAGTCTGCTGGCTGCCTGTCTCTCTTGGCCAACCTTGCTCCAACCTCTATACAAAACCTAAGCTCTGGTCACTTGCGCTTCGGATGGCTACCATGGTGCCCCAGCTAGTAGTCCCCTGACCCCATGTAGTTGATGTTTCTCTCACATACTGAACACACTCCTACCCGGCACCCTGGCCTGCTGTGGCCCTCTACCCGAATGTTCTGCAGGCCAGCTCTCTCAGCCCTCGGCGCCTTCCAGAAGCCTTCCCTGAACATCCGTGCCTCCTCCTTCCGCCCACGGAGAGCTTCCGTTCTGGACTCTTGGCCTTGCGTTCATGCCTCCTCACCTATTGCAGGCTCTTTGTTAAGCGTCCATCCCTCCACAGCAATGGCAGCTGCAGGAGGACAGATCTGCGTCTGGGGAGTTTGCTGCTATTGTTCCAGGAGCTGGCACTCTTTCAAGGCATTTAGTCACCATTGTTCAGTGAGTGCTGAGTGAATGGGTGAAGAGGTGGGGTGGGCCATGGTGTACAGTTTATTCTGCTCACTGTCTGGCTTCCACTGGGCCCTGCTCTGATGGAGATTTTCCAACTCAAGTCTTCTCAGGCTCCCAGGCTCGAGCTTCCCTTCCCTTCCCTCCCCTTCCCTTCCCTTCCCTTCCCTTCCCTTCCCTTCCCTTCCC